>CAIGQQ010038113.1:5666898-5702814 GCA_903798035.1 Danio albolineatus
TTAATAAAGGGACTAAGCCGAAAAGAAAATGAATGAATGAATGAATAATATAATATAATACTTTCCACAAAAAAACAAGGTTGATGATTACTCTAGTTATTTAACATAAAACCTTTAAATTTTATTTGCAAAATATATGTTAAAATTTACATTTAAATGTTTTTATAATGAGTTTAAAATCTTAAGTTCCATGTTTTTTTTGTTGTTGTAAATTTAGTATATTTTTTAGTAAAAAAAACTTTTTGACATTACATTTAAATAAGTATATCCCTATATTATATTTATATTTTAGTTCTAAGTAAATAAGATATGTTAAAAATCAGATGTAAAAAAGTTTTATAGTTACAGTGGAAGTCGGAATTATTAGCCCCCCACCCCCCCCCCCTTTGAATTTTTTTTTCTTTTTTAAATATTTCCCAAATGATGTTTAACAGAACAATGAAATTTTCACAGTATGTCTGATAATATTTTTTCTTTTGGAGAATTTTTAATTTTTAAAAACCATTTTAAGGTCAAAATTATTAGCCCCATTAAGCTATTTATTCCAATAGTCTACAGAACTAAACATCGTTATACAATAACTTGCCTAATTACTCTTACCTGCCTAGTTACCCTAATTAACCTAATTAAGCCTTTAAATGTCACTTTAAGCTGTATAGAAGTGTCTTGAAAAATATCTAGTAAAATATTATTTACTGTCATTACGTCAAAGATACAATAAATCAGCTATTAGAAATGAGTTATTGAAACTATTATGTTTAGAATTTTTTTTTAAATAATCTCTCCGTTTAACAGAAATTGGACAGAAAAATAAACAGGGGGGCTAATAACTTCAACTGTATGTTATTCCTCTTACATTTACCTAATTGTCATATATACCAATACCTTAATGTGAATGCAGATGAGAATTTTTATAAAAAGCCAGAACCCATATTATAATTATTAAAAATAATAATAATAATCATAATAATAAAATGGCTTTTGCTGTGTCTCGTCTGTGAATGAATCATTCTGTAAAACCAGATCAATCTAGCTTTCACAAAATCAAACAAAAACAAAACAAAGATCTACTCCTTTTGATGGAGTAGTAGCAAGAAAAACTCCAGGAGAAAGTTATAAAAAGAACAGCTTTGAACCATTCCTGGAGCTCCGTTTTTGCAGCCCATTGTATAGAAACACAAGGCAAACATCAAAGATCCGGATGTCCTACCAAAAAAAAATAAAAAATCCAGCATCCAGAGAAGAAGAATAGTGATTGTCAGAGAAGCGAGCAACACTGAGCGGAAACATTTACAGTATGTCTTTCACGTGTAAAATAAACATTTAATGGTATTTTTCAAAGCCTTCTGTCTGTCCACCAGGTCAATATTCTGCTGCCCATTGTGTTCGTGCTGGCGTGTCTGTTCCTCATCGTGGTGTCCTTCTGGAAGACCCCTGTGGAGTGTGCTATAGGGTTCGGGATCATCGCTACAGGAGTTCCTGTCTATTTCTTTGGCGTTTGGTGGCAGACGAAGCCGAAATGGCTCCTGCAGATCATCTGTGAGTGAATCGCCTATGACAGAGATTAGAAAAATAAAGTTATAAACTCCATTCTTGAAATAAGAAACACTTTCTAGGACTAGTAGATTTGAGTAGTGGTCAAATTTTGAAGAAATGCAAGTTCATGTTAAATTTGAACTTTATGCGACTTTGTTGAGATATTTGCAATGTGTGTAGCCACTATATTTTGACAATTATACAAGGAAGGGATGCAGGACAGGGCTTGATTTATCTAAATTATACTTGGCCATTTTTTATAGAAGTTTGAAAAAGCTTTTATTTTTTCATTTATCATTATTTATTTATTTAATTATTATTTTATTTATTTATTTATTTGTTTATTTGTTTGCCATATTTCAGTTAGCTGCCAGAAATAATTCAAAGTTTAAAATTAGGGATGCACCTATAGAGAATTTTTGACAAATATTGGTAACTGATATCTATTTATATTTGGAGACCGATAGCCATTATATTAACCGATAAATATGAATTTTCTCGTTTTTCTGCATGATTGCAAAGATAAAAAGTTTTCACTTATTTTTGAACTTTATTAATCAGCTATGCCTTTCTTTAATAAGCCTAATTTTGTTATCGGACTGATAACGAAAACAATAAATATAGCTTTTGTTGGCCCATATCAATATTGACAACGATATATTGTGCATGCAAAATAACTAAAGCTTAAACTTTACTTAAGAAAACAAGTATAATATTTATTAAGCGTACATTTACTAAAAAAATAAACAAAAAAAACAAAAACTTTTTTTTTTTTTTTTGCATTTTTTAGCTTCTCATAAAGTTATTTAAGCAACACAAAATTATGTTGTTTATATTAAACAACACAAAAAAATCTATCTATCTGTCTGTCTATCTACAGTGGGGAAAATAAATATTAAACACGTCACTATTTTTGCTGTTGACTTAATTTTCACTGGATGTCAATAGCAACCAAAGAAATCCATATATGCAAAGAAAACAAATATAGTTAGTTTACAAATGAGGTTATGTGTAATTAAATTAAATGACTTGGGGAAAAGTGTTAAACACATGAAGAAAGGAAGGTGTAGAAAGGCAGTGTAAGCCCAGACAGCAGCTGAAGTCTCTCAGTAGTTCTTCAGCAACCCTCTGCCCTTCCTCATCTAAAACAAAGCTAAGGAAATTAAATGCTTTCAGAGAAAGAATATCAAGCTGTAGAATGGCCCAGCCAATCACCTGACTTGAATCCAATAGAAATTAATAAATATAGCTCAGATTTGATAGACGAGTTAAAACCATCAATATTTTTTAAACTCTGTTGAAGTCTGTGAAAAACTCACAACTGAGCAATGCTTGTAGCTTAATTCTCCATATGAGAGGCATCTTTAAACTGCCATCACCAAAAAGCCCTTTATATAAAGTCTTATATTTTTATGTTTGTATTGTTTGGGTTTTTACCAAAATCTGGTTCAATCCCATGTCAACAGCTCCTTTAGAAATATTATTCCCTGGAAAAAACATGTGTCCTATTGTCCAACTCTTTTTTCCCCCTGACATATATATATAATCCCTAAAATTGATATAATGATATTAATTAATTTAAAATGGCTTTTTTTAAATTATCTTTTAAATTTATTTCATTTCAGACCTTTGATTTTATGATCAGAATTTTCTTCATGATCCTTCTGGAATCAATTTAATTTGCTAATCTACTGCTCAAACTTCTTAATCTTTAAGGCCTTGAATTTTTTTTTGTAAACCACAAAGCATCTTTTCTAGATTCTTTGATGGATAAAAAACAGCACAATCTTTTTATTAAAAAAGTCTCAACCGGTGATCAATTTAATGTACACTATATTAACAAAACAGATAATAAAAATAGAAATTACACAGTAACATAATGTTATTTATTTATTTTTTTTCCTGTGCAGTCTCATCCACGGTGATGTGCCAGAAGATGATGGAGGTGGTACCCCAGGAGTCCTGAAGCGTCTGTTTCCCTCATCTCCACCTCAGACTCCCATTTACTCTATCCATCTCTCCTCGCGTGAGCCAGAACAACAGTCTTTTCCTGCTGACATGGACAAAAAAAAAAGTCTATATTTATCACCACATGCGTAAACACAAAAACATCAGTGGTCACACGAGCAGTTCAGTCGAGATATAGATTTTGTCGGTCCTTCCTGTATTATACTGTGTACATTCAGTTCTCCAGTTGCAAGTTTTCAATCAGGATTTTTGGTTCCTTTTATATGTCATTTTTGTATACCGTTGGAGAAGCGTGTGATATGAATCTCCGCGTGAACATCATTTCATTTAGGGCCTCAGATTTTTAGCTTCCTGTTTCATGCTGTCGGCTTTTGTTTTGTTCGTGAGTGGCTTGTGCAGACTCTATTGAGTCAAAAATTAGGGGTGTGCGATATTTATCATTTATAATAATATGTTTTTTGTTGTTTTAATATGACGTAAGCTGACATTACGCCAAAAAACAAAAACATTAATTGTGTGAGTAAAGCCTATTTGAATGACGTTAGAAGTTAATATGAAGTGAGTTATATTTTAGACTTTCAAAGCTTGAGAAGAACATAAATTGAACATAAAACAATTAAGTTGTTTTCAAAAAAAAATTGAAAGAATTGTGTTTTTTCGGCTGAATTTAAGTAGTTTCATAAAAAAGCAGCAAAAATATTTTTGAGTGTAGTCGCATGTCTTTATTTCTAAATGAATCAGCATTTTTTGAACGATTCATTGAATCACTCTTTAAGACAAGGACTTGTCGCACCCTACTGGCGTTTTTTAATTTATTTATCCATCCTAAACCAGCACAAAAACACACAAATGCTAAATATTTATGTCTTTTTTTTATAAAATAAAATTTAGGGCTAGACTTCTTTTTGTTCCCAAATGAATCTGTTTTTGAACGAATCATTTGAGACGATTTAATAATCCATTCAAACACTGTGAAAAATGCTGGGTTCTACACAGCTCCTTCATGTTTTTCCAACTTGATTTACAACTTTAAGCGGATTGAACATAACACAATTAAGTTGTTTTCAAAAAAACGAAAAAATTGTGTTGTTTCAGCTGATTTTTAGTTTGACAAAAAAAGCAGCAAAAATAATTTTGGAGTGTAGTCGCTTGCTTTATTTCCTAATGAGTCAGCTTTTTTGCACGATTCATTAAATTGCTCTTTGAGACAGGGACCTGTCACAGCCTATTAGACGTTTTTTTATTATTTATTTATTCATGACAGTCCTAAACCAGCATAAAAACACATGAATGCTAAATATTTCTATATTTTCTTTATAAGATAAAATTAAGCTCTGTTTTTGAACGAATCATTTGAGTTGATTTAATAATCCATTCAAACACTGTGAAAAATGCTGCGTTCCACACAATTCCTTCATGATGTCCCAACTTTTTTAAACTTTAAGTGGATCGAATGTAAAACAATTAAGTTGTCTTCAAAAAATCGAAAGAATTTAGTTGTTTCGGCTGATTTTCGTTAAGTAGTTTCACAAAAATATTTTGGAGTGTAGTCGCTTGCTTTATTTCTAAATGAATCAGCGTTTTTGAACGATTCATTGAATCGCTCTTTAAAACTTGTCACAACCTACTGCCATTTATTTTACTTTATTTATCCATGACAGTCCTAAACCAGCATAAAAACACACAAATGCTACATCTTTGTATATTTTCTCCATAAAATAAAGATTTTTTGGGGTCAATATCGCACACCCCCAGTCAAAATCCCGGCAGGCAAATTTTCAGATATTTAGATTACAGTATGTCATATTATACAGTATCTACTCACATGTTCTTTTCAACAGCAGATTTGCTGTGCCTTGTGAGCCTCTGTAGAAATGTATAATTTTTTTGAGATCAAGTTGGTATGACTTTATACAAATTTATTTTTTATAGCTTAACACGTTTTTTGTTTTGTTTTTTGTAAGGATTTAAAGGAATCTCCTTTGTTTGAGCTACAGTAATTTAATCATGCATTAAATTGTTTTTATTGTTATTGATATTACGGAAGGCGTAGACTTGCAGTATTCAATAAATCATCAGAATACATAGCCTTGCTGCTTACCTCAGTAAATCTAAGTACTTTACATTCTGGCTGTATGTTTCCATGCCTAATTATGATTTCATAAAGCACAAAATATATGAGGGGACAATATTCCCTCAGAGACATTTTTTTAACAATTTAGCACCTCTTTTTTGCATATATATGTGAAGTACGTAACACTGGACCACATATTTCATTTATTTCCGCTTTTAGTATGTCGTTTGCGGTAGCTGCAGAAGCTTTTTAAAGAAACATGGCCATTGTTTAAAATAGTTTGTAGCTTTTGTATGATCTGCATCTTTTTATTATGCCATCAAGGTATCTTTTTTAAAGTAAAATCCCATTACTAAGAGAGTTTAGTGCCTCGTCAGTTTGCGAACTGATCAAATCTGAATGATTCTGCTGTTGAATGCGATATGCATCATATTTCAATCTTTAGTGACAGTGTTTTTTGAGTTATGCTGGTTTTGGTTTAATGGTTATTTGTTCCTATACTGGACCAAAAGCGTATGTGCGTGTGAAAATGCACATTTTATGTTACAGAGAGAAACACTAGGGGTGATTTGGGTCACGGACGGGATGCTGTTATAGGATAAAATAGATTCTTTTTACAGTTACTGAAGCATTTCCAGGACTTGTGGATAGAAGGACTATTAAAATCTGCTTTCTTTAATATTATGTTTTTAGCAAGTGTCTAGATTATGAAGCTTTGTATAATTTAGAGAACTACAGCGGTTTGACTAACACTCCAGCCAACGAGAGCATCTTATCTAATTTAAATAGATATGTAGAAATTTAATATACAGTATGTATTTATTTATTATTTGTAGAGTCGTTCAGTTAGTGCTCTAATCATTTTTCAAGGCATTTTTTTTCTAAAAAAAAGAATAATGCTAAAAATGAGTTGTTACTGATATTTCTTTCCCTTCGTTTTTATATTTGTGTTTTTATTAGATTTGATGTTGTTGTTGAATTTTAAAATGTCTTTTTAACTGATGGCTTGGCTTTGTTTCCATTGTTGTCCATTAATATTAAAATAACTGCACATGAGCTGAGTTTGCCCTTAACGTGACGTCTCATTAAAAAATAAAAATTATATATAGCGGTAATAATTAAGAGACTACTCGAAAATTCCCTGGATTTATGATGTATAGTTGCTTGGCTAAAAAAAAAAGGTTTTCTGTGACAAACTGTTAACTACTTACGTCATTTCTTTTTAATCTAAAATAAAAATGTTATTAATTAGAGCATTTGAATAACTATAATTCAAAATAATCCTTTTTTAGACTCATATTCCATTCAATATTTGATGGAATAACCCTGATTTTTCAATCACAATAAGTGATACAGTTGTCATTTTCTAATCTACATCAATGCGTTTCTCTTTTGCGGATTCTAAAAGTTTCACGTCCATACATGTATGTATCGTTTCTAGAAATCTCTGGGTCCACTTGGAAACTGTAATGAATCGGGGAACAAGAGAGTTAAGGATCCAGTTGCAGTTTATTAACAATTGTCAGGCAGGCAAAGGTCAAACAGGGACAGACAGGAACGTGCAGATAATCCAAAATGTAGTCAGAAAAGCAGGTGAATGGTAACGGCAAACTAGCGTAAACAGCAAAACAAAGCAAAGGTCAAAAACACAGCAAGAAAAGGAAACGCTTCGTAATGCTCATTTAGTCTACGTTCACACTGCAAGGTTCAGTGCTCAAATCAGACTTTTTTGTGAGATCTGATGTGTTTTTTTTGCATAGCTGTTCACATTGTTGTTATAAATGTGGCCAATGTGGTCAGATTTGCAGTAGTCCTAAACTGACCCGCATGCGCAAAAGTGCAATTACGGACAGCACAAAATGTCTGTATGTAGTCTACTGTGTGAAGTAAGTACGTTGTCAGATTATGCTTAATATGATAATTGCCCTTTTCACAGACAACCGTGGTGTGTTTCATGAACTGTAAAGGGTTGTTCTGCTACTGCTAATGTGTATTTCACCATTTGAAACCTAAAATAGGTCTCTTGGGATTGAAAACACTGATTATTTGTGATTTATGACAACCGCGGTGCGCATCTTTCTGACCACCGGTTCTGACCACTCATCAAGGGTTAATGAGCAGACTAAACTGTGAAGGCGGAGTTGGTTTATCTCTGTTTGCAGAGTTATGTCACTTTGCTTTCTTATAAACAACAGTGGGCATCACATGTGGGCAAAAAAAATCTGATTCGGGCCACATTCGCCTGCAGTGTGAACGTAGCCTTACAGTTTACAAGACTCAGCCATGTAATCAGGAGGAATCAGGAACAGATGTGTGTGAGGTGTGTGATGGGAGGTGTAGTTCATTAAAATTGGCAGATGGGTGGTTCTCCAGCGATCTGCACAGACTAGATCGCTGGTGATCGTGACAGAAACGGGGAAATTGTTAAAAAGGTGTAATACATATGCCTCACCTATATGTGGAGCTGTAAGCAAACACAGTTCTTAAGTGCACTGAGACAGACATATACACATTTAGACGATATACACGTTTATCTAATGATATCTAATGTGTGTGACTGTTAATGCATCTTCGGTGGTCGTTTATATGATACAGCATTGTTGATGTTACCGATTGTTACGTGCAGTGTCTTACTTCTGGTTGCAAGCTACGGTGACGTCATCATTTCTAAAAAATAGTGGTTGCGTATCAATAAAGCCCCATTCACACTATGAATGTCTCGCAGCAGTAAATCGATAAGCGACCGTTCAATATAACGGAGAGTGAGCAACTTCCGGCGACCTCCATCTACATGAGCGACAGCGACCGTTGGCGACCAGGTGGCCATGTTGAGCGACGCGACAAAGTTGAGAATCCGTCAACTTTATGCAAATGAAGAGCAACTTTCTTGAGTGACAGCCAATAGGAGCACCAGTATATCTCACGTGGTCCTCTCTCAGCTCGCTCAGAGGCCGGTTGTATTCGTGCTGTATATACCTTAAGTATTTTTGATATGTTGATCACTGTAATCCATTATACGAACAAGCTAGTTTGAGGGCAAAGACAACAATGGTGTGGACGAAAGGCTGAAACTTTATTACATATTTGCGGCTTGACCTAAATTAATTGCCAAAAATGACTTTTAAATTTAAACTGAATTTGTTTACGCTTTATACGACCTACATAGAATCAAATACTACATTTCCCTCGAATCCATACCAAATAAATCCAGAGAATTTTCCAAAGAATTTGGTCTCATTTTGTTCCTCATAAGCTGTATTGCAGCAAGAATTTCCTCTCATTATTTTAATATATGATTTACCTTTATGCTACAAAATATGAACAACCATCACAGGCACGCAGACGCCTTTACCTGAGGGCAGACTCGACCTTTCATCAGTTCGTTTTGAAGTCTGTTTGAGAAACGACTGTGTTCTTGTGTGATCTGTAGTGCCTGGACCCTGTGTTCTGATGTTAAAAAATCTGTCCCGTCTTCTCCGTGATGTCCAGTGAAATTCAGCTACGAAGACATCCTGAACAGTTCGTAATATGTCTACTGTGCAAAATGTTATTGTTTTTTTTAGAGATGAAACAAGTGATTTTTACTTTGCCGCTGGACATTTTGTTGAGTATTCAGAGAAATAAAACATGAATGCATTCAAAACTTGAGTATACTTGTGTTTGTACAGATTAGCATACTCTATTTTGTTTTCACCCATAGCTGCAGAAATATGAAGATACTTGCATTATCACAACTCTCGAAACATTTAAATACCAGAGACATTCAGAAGTGCAGAATGGTGTCTTGCATTTTATACTAAATAGACAGGTTTTTAATAAAACAATGAATTTTAAACCTCATTAATGTTATTAAAAGTATGCCGAGTAAACGATATTGCATTGAGTTCACAGTTCTAACATTCATGTTTAACTATCTGCTGTTGCTTTTAGTATGGCAATAAACGTCACGTAAAATTGTGTTCAATCTCCTAATGTTTAACACTAAATGAAGCACATAATCAGTACCTGAGGTGATTATTGTCATATGCTATTTTTTTGAAGTGTGCTGTTGCAGAAACGGAAATAATTTCTAGACATGCATTGTCATTGTCATTACAGATGGTTAGGACAAAAACTTCCTTTAACATGGAAAACTTTTGTAGCAACTTTTGTCGCAGAGCAGAATCTCATCACATTCATTCATTCATTCATTTTCTTTTCGGCTTAGTCCCTTTATTAATCCGGGGTCGCCACAGCGGAATGAACCGCCAACTTTTCCAGCATTTGTTTCACGCAGCGGATGCCCTTCCAGCTGCAACCCATCTCTGGGAAACATCCATACACACTCATACACTATGGACAATTTTAGCCAACCCAATTCACCCATACCACATGTCTTTGGACTTGTGGGGGAAACCGGAGCACCCGGAGGAAACCCACGTAACCACGGGGAGAACATGCAAACTCCACACAGAAATCACACTGACCCAGCCGAGGCTCGAACCAGCGACCTCACTATGCCACCGTGGCACCCCAGCATCTCATCACATGTAGTTAATGTAACAGATCGCTGAAAATGGCTAAAAATGCTGTATTATACATGCCAGGCCAGTAGATGGTGATGTTATTTTGTGAAGAAGTGCTATATGTCTGCTCACAATGAATTTAAACAATCAAAATGGTGCAAGCATTGAGTAATTTTGTCTAGGCAAATGATAAAAGTGCTGAGCATGGAATTACGCATGCATGATTTAACTTTTTCACATTCACAAATTCACTTTTTCGTAGTTTTGTAGACTAACAGTAGCCTGTCTTTTCAAAAACACTGTACAAAAAAAAAAAATTTTTTAGTGTTTTTATGTCTTGAAACACTTTTTTTTGTGTGTGTGTGTGTGTGTGTGTGTGTGTGTGTGTGTGTGTGTGTGTGCGTGTGTGTGTGTGTGTGTGAAAATGAATTGTCAATTTGTATTTAAAGCCACCTTTTTTGCCTACACTCTCAGAAATAAAGGTACACGAGCTGTCACTGGGGTTTTCAAAAGGTACACATTTGTACTTAAAAGGTCCATATTGGTACCTCAAAATTATATATTAGTACCTAAAAATTTGAAGAGGAACCAATTTGTGCTTTTTAGATACTAATATGTACCCTTGAGGTCTTAATATGGATCTTTTAGGTACAAATTAGTACCTTTTGAAAAGGTACCACCCCAGTGACAGCTCGCGTACCTTTATTTCTGAGAGTGTACTGTATTTTTAATTATAGGTTATACTTCCAGTTTTGGAAAATATCCATTCAAAGGTATGAGGTTTATGCATACAGACTTTTAATTTCCGCCAGCTAACCTCAGCGCTTCCGTTGAACTGTCTTTCTATTATAAAATTGTCACATTTAAGGTCTGATTTCTTTAAAAATCAGTGATCTCCACTGCCTGATAAATAAATGATATAAAGGGAGTCTCAGAGCAGACAAGAAGCACTGCATTTAATTCCATTCCCCTGGCCATGTCTTCAAAATATGACAGTTTATTTACCCCAGTGTTTTCAATGGAGTTTCTGTGTTCGCCTGCTGATCAATTCAATTCACCTTTAATTGAATAGCGCCTTTAAAATGTAGATTGTGCCAAAGCAGCTTCACATTGAAGGTTATTGTAAATTGAAACAGTGTCAAATTGAAACTGTCAACACAATTGAAACAGTGTCAACACAATTGAAGTGTCAATCTTTGATCCTGACGACACTAGCGGTTACACGGTCTTTCATCTTCTTTTACGCTTGAACAACTAAATTCAATTCAATTCACCTTTATTTGTATAGCGCTTTTACAATGTGGATTGTGTCAAAGCAGCTTCACATAGAAGGTTATAGTAAATTGAAAATGACAGTTTAGTTATTAGCTAGTAAATTAATAGCTAGTATATAGCTGAGTTCAGTTCAGTTCAGTTCAGTGTTTAATATTCACTACTTAGAGTTCAAACACTGAAGAGTAATCCATCGGTGCGCAGCTCTAGCTGCAGTCTAGTCGCCGGAGGCTGGAGAACTCGAGGCTCGTCTGTCCTTGGAGGGTCATAGGAATCCGTCTCTTGCTTGCTACTCCGCCAAGCAGCTGCTCGGGATACAGCGAGGTCCGGGGTTAAGGAGCCTTGGGATCGTCTCGTCACGGGTCTTGGATCGCATCCGTGGCGCTGCAAAGTCTTTGGGGGCCTGGGGATGAGTATCCCCAGTTGGAATAGAGAACAAAGAAAATAATTAGCGTAGCTGCAGTTCATAGTGTATATAAATGAGATGCGTGGAGCACATTCATGCATCATACAGCTAAGTGACGTATTGAGTGTATGCTTTACTAAAAAGATAGGTCTTTAATCTAGTTTTGAACTGAGAGAGAGAGTCTGAGCCTCGGACATTATCAGGAAGGCTATTCCAGAGTTTAGGAGCCATAAATGAGAAGGCTCGACCCCCTTTATTTGATTTTGCTATTCTGGGTACTACTAGAAGCCCTGAGTTTTGAGATCTTAAAGAGCGGATTGGATTGTAGCGAGACAGAAGGTTGGTTAGATAAACAGGAGCTAGATTATTTAATGCTTTATATGTAAGAAGTAATATTTTAAACTCAATACGAAACTTAACAGGCAGCCAGTGTAATGAGGATAAAATTGTGGTGATATGATCATATTTTCTAGACCTGGTAAGAACTCTGGCGGCTGCATTTTGTACTAGCTGAAGTTTGTTAATAGAGGAGGCTGGGCAACCAGCGAGCAGAGCATTACAGTAATCCAGCCTGGAAGTCATAAAAGCATGAACTAGCTTTTCTGCATCTGAGATGGATAGCATACTTTGTAGCTTAGCAATATTTCTCAGATGAAAGAATGCAGTTTTTGTGATATGGGAGATATGGCTTTCAAAAGTTAAATTGCTGTCTAATATGACACCCAGATCTTTAACAGTAGAGCTAATGCTAACTCTGCATCCCTCTAGTTGCAGGTCGAGTTGTGAGATCTGCTGTGTACAGGATTTAGGTCCTATAAGTAATAGTTCAGTTTTGTCTGAGTTTAAGAGAAGGAAGTTGTTGGTCATCCAGTTTTTAACATCTTTAATACACTCAGTTAGTTTTGATAGTTTAGAAGTCTCGTCAGGTTTAGTAGAAATATATAATTGAGTATCATCTGCATAACAGTGAAAGCTGATACCGTGTCTTCTAATAATGTCTCCCAGGGGCAGCATGTAAATTGTAAACAACAAAGGGCCTAAAACTGAACCTTGAGGCACCCCATACTTAACTGGCCTGACTTGTGAAGGTTGTCCATTAATATTCACAAACTGGTAACGATTAGTTAAGTATGACTTGAACCATTGTAAAGCCGTTCCCTGGACACCTGTAGAGTTTAAGCGATCTATGAGGATATTGTGGTCAATTGTGTCAAATGCGGCACTAAGATCTAGCAGGACTAACAGCGAGATGCACCCTTGGTCAGCAGCTAATAGTAAATCGTTGGTTATTTTCACTAATGCAGTTTCTGTACTGTGATGAGGCCTGAAACCTGACTGGAACACCTCAAAAGCATTGTTCATCTGCAGAAAGGAGCATAATTGAGCAGAAACAACTTTTTCTAGTATTTTAGACATAAATGGAAGATTTGAAATAGGCCTATAATTAGCTAAGTTGCAAGGGTCCAGTTGTGGTTTCTTAATAATAGGCTTAATAACAGCTATCTTGAAAGAGTTTGGAACATGTCCTAATGACAAAGAAGAGTTGATAACGTTAAGAAGAGGTTCTCCTATTACAGGTAGCAGTTCTTTCAGTAATTTTGTTGGAATTGGGTCTAGCATACTCGTAGCTGGTTTAGAACTATTTATAATTTTGTCTAGCTCTTCCTGTTCTATGTTCTCGAAGCACTGTAGGCTAATTTGGTTCAGTGGAATGTTTACTGGATCTGAAGTATAAGGCTGTACAGAGATTTTAGCATCTATTTTTTGTCTAAAGCCTTCTATTTTATCACTGAAAAAATTCATAAAGTCTTCACTACTCATTTGCGGTGTGATATTTTGTTCCAACGATGACCGATTGTTTGTTAATTTAGCAATGGTGTTAAATAGAAATCTAGGATTGTTATGGTTATTTTCTATCAGTTTACGGAGGTGCCCGGCCCTGGCAGATTTGAGGGCCCTCCTATAGCTGGACATACTGTCTTTGTACGCAATTCTAAAGACCTCTAAATTAGTTTTTTTCCATTTACGTTCCAAGGCACGGGTTGCTGTTTTGAGAGCGCGCGTATGACTGTTATACCATGATGTAGTTTTATCTTCTCTAGTCTTTTTTAATTTGATGGGTGCCACAGTGTTTAGTGTGCTAGTAAAGATGGCATCCATGCTGCTAGTCATTACATCGAGGTCATTTGCATTTGCAGGTGCATTTCGAAATAAAGAAAGATCAGGCAAGTTATTAGCGAATTCCTCTTTGGTAGACGGAACGATAGATCTACTAAGGCGATGTATTGGTGCGGATCTGCTAATGTCAGGTAAACATAGCTTGTAAAGTAAGAGGTAGTGGTCCGTAATATCGTCGCTTTGTGGTATAATCTCTACATCCATGACCTCAATTCCATAAGAGAGAATTAGATCTAAAGTATGCTTTAAGCGATGCGTGGGACCAACAACATTTTGCTTTATCCCAAGGGCATGTAGTAGATCCATAAATGCGAGCCCTAGTGTATCATTAGCGTTATCTATATGGATGTTAAAGTCTCCTACAATTAGTATTTTATCAGTTTTAACTAGTAAGTCAGAAATAAAATCAGAAAACTCTTTTAGAAAATTGACATAGGGTCCTGGGGGTCTATATATGGTGATTAAAGCGAGAGATAGCATTTTATTCATAGTATCCGAAAGCATAACATTAAGCGCCAATACTTCAAAGGAGGTAAACATAAGTCCGTTTCTCTGATTAACATTAAGAATATCACTAAAGATTGATGCAACTCCACCACCACGACCAGTTTGACGAGCCTCATGCTTATAAGAGAATCCTGGAGGAGTTGCTTCATTTAAACTAATATAGTCATTTTGTTTCAGCCAGGTTTCAGTGAGACAGAGTGCATTAAGATTGTTATCTGTAATAATGTCATTTATGATAAGTGCTTTAGGTGCTAGTGACCTGATGTTCAGGAGACCTAGCTTTACAATATTTATATTTTCATTTTTTGGTATTTTTTCTGGTTTGATTCTTAATAGATGTCTTCTAGAGCACACAGTACGCTTATTTCTTGGTCTAGTAATACGAGGAACAGACACAGTTTCTATGCGGTTAGCCGGACATGCATTATTGTGAATTAAGTGGGATGAAGAAGGGTCTATATGGCTAGAATGTGGATTTTTTGAATGTTTACTTACTAGTCAGACAGAACGAAGCGTCCTGGAGATGTTGTCCGACAGCAGATCAGCTCCAGCTCGACTGGGGTGCAGCCCGTCAGCACGGAAGAGCCTAGGACGCTCCCAGAAAAGATACCAGTTATGAATGCTGAAGTCTATTTAATTGAATGTATTGTAATTACATGACAACATCAATACAGTAAAAGAAACCTTAAGTAATTGAAAATAGTACTGAATAGTACTGAAAATAGTATGTTAAGCTTTTACCCGAAGTTTATCATTTATAGTAAACAAATAATTTCAAACAATGAGACTGTTGTAAAAACAAAAAAAAAGATTTGTGATTGTATTGCAAACTGAATGAGAGGTAGTGTCCTTTTGTGCTATTTATTAGTCATTAAAATAACATTGTGTGTTTTAAGTGACATTACTATTCTTTTAAATAAATATAGCTGACCCTAAAATAAAAAAATTACTTGTTCCAAACCTATTTTAGTGTTTTTTCTTCTGATGAACTCAAAAAAGACTGTTTGAAGAATTTTGGAAAGTAGCATTGGACTTCAAGGTTTTTGGACTTAAATAGTTTTTGCTTCAAGTCTAATGTTGACGTCAGTAGCTATGTTTCCATCAAAAAATGTGAATGGAATTTATGCGCAAAACTCGATTATCGTATAAAAGCCGTGCAAATAAATCCAACCAGTCAAAGCAGACAAAATCGTCACTTGCTGATAAACTGTGCCAAATATCAACAGTAAAACGTAATTTAGTGCATAGAAGAAGCTGTGTCAATCTTTTCTTCATTTAATAAATGACTTGTGCCTCAGAAGGCAATCCTGGCACGCAGTGAGTGCGCAGTGGCGTTAAAGGTGTCAGACACATAGCACATTTGCTCTTGATTCTGGATAACACAACTACTTAAACGGTTAAGGCATAAACGGTTAACCATTTCAGATGTTTTAAAATGTGTTCAGCCTGCTGGTTTGTCCATTTATACACATTTTTATCATCACATGATCTCTTAGAACAAAATCACATGACCTTTTTTAATGCACATACTGGAATTTATGCGGCAAAAGTGTTTCCATCGCAGTTAATGCACATCTTTTCTTATCGAATAAAAGGTTTATCCTAGTCAGTTATGCACATACATTTTTTATGCGCATTTTCAAAACTTATGCGCATTATGGGGTTACCATTAATCGTTTTTTATGCGCATATCCAAAATGCGAATAAAAATAGGTGGATGGAAACAAAGCTACTGGTTAACGGTTTCCAAAATTCATTTTAAAAAAAAGTGTGATCCTTATCTGAAAGAAAAAATCACCAGCTATATTAATAGGTTTATTTGAGCCTATAGGTTTGGTGTTGCTAAATCAACCGGTGTCTGTCTGACCACAAGAATGAATTCCCTTAAGCAAACTTTGCTCATCAGTTGTGAATTCATGCAGCTCGTGACTCTTTAAAGTAAATTAGTGCATGTAACACTCCTAAAAAACTGTCTTAGAAGCCATTTTCCCCCTGAAGGAATACATCCAATCTCTGGTCTCACGTCAGCTGCCGTGTCCTGAGGAAAGCTCTCGTGTCATGTGAGTGGAGGAAAAGATCAGCTAATGTCATTTGACTTCCTCTTTTATTTGTTGTTTTAGCCAAGATTTAAAAAATGAATTGCTGAAAAATGGATGAACAGTTCCAGTAATGAAGCGTAAAGGACATTCGTTCAGCCGTTTAACGTAATTTCTGCACCATTACTAGCACCAATGGGGTATATGCACACAGACTTTTAATTCCAGCCAGCCAGCCTCAGCGCTTCCGGTAAACTTCGGTCATTCCATTATAAAATTGCCACGTTTAGGGTCTGATTTCTTTAAAAATCGGTGATCTTCACTGCCTGATATACGGTATAAAGTGGGTCTCAGGCCGGACAAGAAGCTCTGCATTAAATTCCATTTGCCCTGCCATGTCTTTAAAATATGATAGTTTATTTTACCCCAGTATTTTCAATGGAGTTTCTGCACTTGCTAGCGGTTACACTCATTTAGCGGTCTTTCATCTCATTTTCCGCTTGAACAACTAAATGAATGCTGAAGTCTGAATGTATTGTAATTACAATATCTATGCTGTAAAAGGAACCGTATGAAATTGAAAATAGTCATATTAAGCTTTCACCAGATGTTAATCATTGGCTGAAAAACACTAGCTGTGCATATAGCCCATTATAAAGAATACTGATAAATGATAAACAAACTTAAAGCACACAAATATTCGCCCTCATAAACAATTTGCTAAAACATTTTTTTTAAATGTGTGTGATTAGAAATTAGTTTAGCAACTGTACAAAATAAATCCCGAGTAGCAATAAATAAGCAAAACCGAACGAAAAACGAAATCAAGGTTTAAATCGCGTTTTCAAACTAATTTATGTTCCGAATTCTACAAATAATAAATTAAACAGTGTGCAGGCGAGATTTGAGAATTACCTAAAATGAAAGTGATGCAAGAAGCCCTTATTGGGTGTATTTTATGCAAACCAAGAGCCCCGCCCACATTTAGACTCGTTTCGAATCTTTTGGAATATGAATCGTCAACACTTACAAACAAATGTATTGTGAATGCCATTTTTGACCTCGATGAAAAAAACTAATGTCATTACGTTTTTGTCTTACAAATGAATTTTTCCCATCACAAAAGAACAGATCTTGAATATATAAACTCATTATTATCATTATCAGGGAAAAATCGGAATTACTAATGTAAAAAAACATAAAAATGAGCCCATTCTCATTCAGCTCTGACTCAGAATCTCAAAAAGAAAAAAAAATGAGAGTAAAGATTGAAGTAAAAAGTCACGATTTCTCCATTCATGTGTTTTTTAAGAAAATGTTTCTGCACATAAATTCATCAATTGTACAAATAATAATCAGTGTAATCCATTTAAACATGCATTTCAAACAATATTATAACATAATTAAAACAATTAAAATAATTTAAATATTTTTTTAATGTAATATTCACAACAAATACTTTTGTCAGTCGTTGAAAACATCTTAGTTATGTCTTGACATTACACCTTAAATGCTGATGAAGAGGCTTACAACTGTACAAAATTAATCCCGAGTAGCAATAAATAAGCAAAACCTGACGTAAGATTAAAAGGAAAAATACAGATGTGGCATCAGGGCATTTAATCACAGTTTATATGCGTTTCTACGCGTTTTCAAACACATTTATGTACCGAGTTGTATGAATATTATCTAATAATGGGTTATAAATTGTAAATGAGGTTTGAGAATTACCTAAAGTTAAAATGACGCAAGAAGCCCTTATTGGGCGTGTTTTATGCAAACCACTAGCCCCGCCCACATGTAGACTCGTTTTAAATCAATTAGAATATGAATCGTCAACACTTACGAACAAACGTATTGTAAATGCAGAAGACATTTCTGACCACAATTAAAATAAACGAATGTTATTACGTTTTAGTCTCATAATTGCATTTTTCCAATCACAAAACAAAAGATCTTGTATATATATAAACTCATTATTATCAGTATTAGTGAAAAATTGGAATTGCTCATGTAAAAAACATAAAAGTGAGTCCATTCTCATTCAGTTCTGACTCAAAATCGCAAAAAAAAAAAAGATTTGATTAAAATTTAATTGGATTTTTCCCATGATAAAAGAAAAGATCTTGAATATAAAAACTATATAAACTTATTATCATTAATAGGAGGAAGGAATCGGAATTGCAAATGTAAACAAAGGAAGTGAGCTATATTTCATACAGTTCCCATTCAAAATATTAGCACAATTTAATTGGTAATAAAGTCATGATTTCTCCCTTCATGTGTTCTTCAAGAAACTTTTCACACATAAATTTATTAATAGTACAAATGTTAATCAGTGTAATCTGTGTAAACGAGTATTTTTTAAAAATATAACATAAGTAAAATGTACTTTTAAAATGTAATAATTCACAACCAATGTTTTTGTCAATCGCTGAAAACATCTCAGTTATTTCTTGACATTACAAACTTGATTAGTGAGTTGTTTTAGCGAACACTCTAAAAGTGCCAATGCTTATGAAGAGGTTTATTAAGTTTTAAGGCACGGGACACACGTGTAATCTCAAGTTGTTTACCATGTTTAAGTAACAACTCTTGGTGTTGCTGACACACTAGCCCAGTCTGCCAAGAATCCTCATACTTTACTGTTAAATGTAACATGTAGACACAACTGACCTCTTTCTGACTGCAGGCTTCATGTGAAAGGACAGCGTGTCGTCTGTCAACAACAGAAGAATCATCTGACCGGTGAGTTACATGATGGATGAGTCTGATTTACTGTAGGTCAGCATTTTCAGCTTTTTTAGGAAACGGAGAACTGATTGGTGAATCATTGTGATGTAAAATGATCAAAATCAAGATTTCAAGATTCAAATAGATTTTAGTCAGACAGTTTGATGTAAAAGATTCAGTTTTTTGTGTAAAAGAATCAAGATCAATTTCAAGATTCAACCACTTTTTAGAGAAACAATTTAATGTCAAATAATCAAGATCAACTTCTGGATTCAATCTGTTTTGAAAGAAACAATCTGATGTAAAAAACAAAATCAGTTTTAGTTTTAAGATCAGTTTTGAGATTCAAGCTGTTGTTATTGAGAGATTTGGGTGTAAATGAATCCGATAAATTTTAAGATTCAAATAGTTTTTACAGAAAAATTTTGCTGTTAGGAATCAAGATCAATTTCAATATTCAATCAGTTTTTAGTGAAACAATGTGACAATCTTCGTTGTCATTCTCTATTGGAGACAGGTTGGGGCTGCAGGCAGGCCAGTCAAATACCTGTATCCTCTTCCTCCGCAGCCAGAACTTTGTAATGTGTGCATAATGTGGTTTTGCATTGTCTTGTTGAAGTTTCATTCTGAGAACGTAGTCCCGAGTACGTTTCTGGAGGCCGCGGAATACGTCCCGTCAGGTATGTCTTTTTGCACTTTTTGCTTTGGCAAGTCCACGAGAGGCCGCTGTGGATGCTTTTTTTTTAGATCTCAAATGTCTCTCGCGAGTGCCGTTTACGCCTGCCGTTCTTGAGTAAACCCACCAGAGGCCGCTGTTGGCCGACCGTTTTTGGCTGACTGAACAGCCGATCGGACTGACCCACCCTCCCCCTTCCTTAAACCCAACCAAAATCTTATCGATTGACCCACCCACACACACACTTCCCTAAACCCAACCAACTGCTTTCAAAAAAGCAATCCAGAATAAAACATAAGCCCCTCCTCTTATTTTTACCACATTTTCAGACTTCACCGCAATCTCACCCTGTTGTTTACTGGTTTACTTCATTATATGAATTCTGTGTTTGTCTTACCTGCTTTCTGGAACTGCTTCTCGCCGGACTCAAACCCCGGCGTCGTCGTGGTGGTCAACTCCTCTCTGCGTCTCGAGTCCGCCGACGAACATGGCGAGCTAATGGGACAAACTGGTTGCAGCGGTAAAGTCGTCCACACGAGGCGGTCAGCTGGTAAGTGTGAGAAGAAACGGCGTCACACCGCCCCGTAGCGTTCGTTTAAAAAAAATGAAACGCAGCCATATATCTCTGACCACGTAATGTGCGGTCTCCAGAAACGTACTCGGGACTATGTTTTCACATTGAGCCTGTGTTGGCCAAAGTAGTCCTAAGTCAATGTGGTGATATCGCTTGTAGATGAATGCCAGTGTTGATGCAGTGCTGCCTGAGGGATTGGAGATCACAGTAGTTCTTAAGCCGCCTTTCCACTGCACACGACAAACGACAAGCGACAGACCGGAAGTCATTCATTTCCAATGGAGAGTAGTCCAGGAGCTGCGTGGAGTTCCGATCATCTCCGAATGCGGGAAATTCGGATCCGATTTGAGCCGCGGATCCGTTGAAATATTTGAACTCCTGTGACTAGACCGTATGCGACTGGCCGACCGGAAGTAATATATTTCAGTGTTGTCCAAGCAAGTCCGTGCGCGCGAGATGAGCAATAGGGTTTTTTCGTTAAGTTTTTGAATCAGAAAAAGTCTGTATCAAAAAAAAAACATTTCTATTCATAAATGAGTAATAAAAATATTGTTATAGACATTTTTAGCGGCCTATGAGTTTCAGTATTCATTTATTCATTCATTCATTCAACCATGGTGAACACACAGAGAATAAAGGCTCTTGCTCTTGCACTCCTATTTCGTACACTGCGAGAGTCTTTAATTTTGGACACTGCGAGTTATCAGCGTCTCCCCCATGGTGCCCCACAACACTGAAAATACTGTGCGACTGCCACAAGGGGGCGTAATCCGACAGTCGTGTCCAAATGTCATGTGCAGTGGAAAGGCGGCTTTAGGCTTGCACCTTTATTCTTTATGCACTGAAATTCCTCCAGATTCCTTGAATCTTTTAATGATGTCATGCGCTGTTGAAGTTGAAATATACAAATGTCTTCCTGCCTTTCTTTGAGGAAGCTTGATTATAAACATTTCAATGATTTTCTGGTGATCCTCAGCCCGTCTTTGCTCCTAAAGGACTAGACCTTTCTTGGATGCTGCTTTTGTACCAAATCATACAATCATCTGTTGACATCACCGGTTTCAAATCACATCATTATTTAACTGATTTAACTGATTACTAGCTCTACATTGTCCCTGTCCCAACTTTTTTGGGAATGTGTAGCAAGAACCAAAACTGGAATGCATGTTTATTTTGAAGGGAAAAAAATGAGGAACACATTAAATAATGTTTGTTGTATTGTCTGCATTGAAATACAAGTCAAAGTAAATGTAGAATTCACTGCTTGTCTGATTTGGGAATCAGCTTTTAAAGTTTATAAAATGGCATTATTTTTAAACAGCAAACTACACTTTCTCTTCATTCATTCATTTTCTTGTCGGTTTAGTCCCTTTATTAATCCGGGGTCGCCACAGCGGAATGAACCGCCAACTTATCCAGCATTTGTTTTACATAGCGGATGCCCTTCCAGCCACAACCCATCACTGGGAAACATCCACACATTCTCATTCACACACATACACTATGGACAATTTAGCTTACCCAATTCACCTGTACCGCATGTCTTTGGACTGTGGGGGAACCGGGAGCACCCGGAGGAAACCCACGCAAACACGGGGAGAACATGCAAACTCCCCACAGAAATGCCAACTGACCCAGCCGAGGCTCAAACCAGCGACCTTCTTCCTGTGAGGCAACAGCACTACCTACTGCGCCACCGTGTTGCCCCACTTTCTCTTCTTTTTACTATTATTTTAAAGAGATATTTAAATGTTACAGGTCATTTTGGACCCTGAGCACCTTTAGATGTGCAAAATACTGTTTATAAAAGTATTTGTATTAAACATTAATAAATTTACAGTAATAATAATAAGGGCTAGAATGTGGTAACGTTCAAAAGTAATATTGCAATTTGTTTCAAAGTTTGCTTATTAATGATTGCTTGATCTGATCAGATACTTTATGATTTTTTGTTGAAAAACCATATGTCTGTAACATAAAGATTTTCTCCTTTTTTATGAAATCATAAATAGATTTTTAAAACATTATGAGGGTTAAAACAACTGCTTTATGGCAAAGCTGAAATTTGTCTAGTTTTCAGTCATAAACTGATCTTTCATAAATCATATAATATGCTGTTTTGCTGCTCCTGAAGCATTTCTTGTTGTTATTACCATGTTGAAAACAAATAACTTTACAACTATTTTTTAATCACATTAATCCAAACAAATTATAATTAAGTTATAATATTTGATGTAAAATATTTTTATTTGCTTTTGCCCTCCATTTATGAAGCAAATATTTTTTTGCGAAAAATGTGCCACATCTGTATCTGTTATTGACATTGTGTGTGTTTACCTGAGAGAGCGATCTCTGTTGCTTCAGTCTCTTAGCAACAGGTAAGTCATCAGTAATTTGACTCTGGTTCGAAGATAAAAACATCTGTTGCCATTATTTTCATTATGGTCAATTTCCGACCCTGTTATTTCTTTATACAACAGACGTCCCTGTGGTCACGACTGTAATACAGCAGGCTTTCGTGCAGCTGATATCTTTGTTTTGTCTGCTAACGCTGGCCTCATGCAGACACTTAGGTGTAAAAATCACGTGTTTCGCACTGACACCAGAGAAGTTTGGAGAACAGCAGATGGGGAGTGTAAAGGGGAATAATAGTAGCTTCATTGCAAAAACGCTGGGTGTATTTTGAAGGAACACTCCACCTTTTTTCAGAATTGGGCTAATTTTTTAATGTATTTTTTTTTTTACAGTCGAGTTTTACTGTTTTCGAATCTGTTCTCTAGGTCTGTCAGGTGCACTGTCATACATTAGCTTAGCTTAACTTAGCTTAGCTTAGCATAAACCATTGAATTGGATTAGACCATTAACGTTGTAATAATAAAAGTTTTGATAATTTTCTTATTTAAAGCTTGACTGATTGCAAATTCATTCTATATTATTTTCTTGGCTGATGTGGCACTACTCTTATTCCAATGTATTAATTAACGAAGTTGTTGTCATAGGCTATTTGGCTGCATCGGACACAATGTTAGACAACATTGTTAGTTATGTTGGGGACTGTTTTTAAGCACTGCTTAATATGAGTCAAGCTTTAAATAGTAAAATTATCAAAACTTTTTTGTAAGTTGCTGAGCAAGATGCTAATGGTCTAATCCAACTCAATGATTTATGCTAAGCTAAGCTAAAGGCGCTCCTGCCAGACCCAGTGGTAGGCTGAATGGATTAAAAAATGATAAAACGTAACCATTTATCTCAAAGTGACTTCTAAAATTAGCATATTTCCAGAAAACGTGGAGTGTTTCTTTAAAGCATGCACAAAAAAGGTATCTTTGTGATGTACTGATAATTCATGCAATACCAAAGCATTTCACAAAAAATGTAATCTAATTATAATCTATTTTAATTAGTTTATTCTACACATTATTTGTGTTTTCTGTTTGTATTCTTTTCAGACTGGTTAGCATATAGCAACTTGCTAAATTAAATTTGCTGATTGCTTTTGAATAAAGGATTTTATTTAGTGCATTTTACTGTTTTACTTCAAAAATACATTCAGTTGCTCTAATTGTCTTCTAAAAAGCTGAAAGCTTTTTGAGGACTATTATAAATTATTTATTCAATGTATTTGTATTTAGAAAAAACACACAGTGTAGTTTAAAATAGTTTAAAGTATAGTTTAGTATACTTAAGTGTTTACAATAAAAAAAAAATTGAATCTTTTAATTTAGAAAAGAAAAATGCTTACAAAAGTTTCAAGTTAGCATGCTGCTAAGCTAGCAGGGTAATCTAAAATTCCTTAAACATAAAAACAGAACACATTTAATGTTTCTAAATTACTTTTTTAATACTTAATTAAAAAAATGACATTAAATAAATAAATTTGCTTCATGAAGTGAAATATTTTGCATTGGTTTCCAAAAGAATTTAGTTTTAGCATGTTGCTGCGCTAACTTTGTTCGACATTCCCTTTAGGATCATTATGTTTTTAAACAGAACAGCATGTTGACAAAATTTGACAAAAACACACAACCACCCACATTTGCCAAATTCCTACACTGTAAAAGAATATGTTTACTTAATTTTTGAAATCAAGTTAAACAAATTTAACTTTACAAGTCATTTTAAAGGTGCAGTATGTTAGTTTGACACCCAGTGGTTGAACTAGGTATTGCACTCCTGGATCAAAACAAATGCAAGTGCAGGTTGCCAGATTGAGGACAGGAGTGAGTGATTTAAATCGTGTTCTAACTAAAAGCAACAGCACTTGATAAAGGGAATATTTTCCATATTTCCTAACCAACACCTCAAATTCATATATTAGAAACTAATCTATTTCTCACATGTGAACAACAGAAAACTAAGACAATGATCACCTCAGGTAAACCTCATGTGCAGGGGCGGACTTAACTAAAAAAACGAGGTAAGCAGCCGGTTATGCTTTACGTTAATCTTTGCAACGAGCTGCGGGTGATGCCGTCGCTCTCTCCCCCACCTCAGAGCAGGCGCCCAGTGCTACACAGCCGTCTCTCACACCTGCAGCATTGAGAGCAGATCATTCCTCTGCATACTGACGGCAAATGTTTTAGCATCAAGTATGTTCACTTGGCATGTTTTTTAAATATCTGTAAACATATTATGGTGTTTTTATGCTTTAGAAGAGTCAAAAACTTCTCTAAATTGCATCAATTAAGCTGGCTTAAAGCATAACTTAAAAAATTGAAACCTGATTAACTTTCTAAATTAAGTTATTGAATAAACATAAGTCATGACTTTATTATGTAATTGTTTACAGTGTAATATTTAATATTTGTCAGATTAATATATAAGTCAGACAACAATATAATTCATGTTAAAGAACTGTTGTTTACTAAGGGTCGTAAAGATGGTGCTATTTAGTGATGGTTATGTAAAAAAATTAATTATGTCTGTTTTTGGTGGACAAACTGACTTACAATATATAGAGCTGGAAATATACAGTATATATAGAGACCCCAAAATTAAAATTCCATAATTTCATTTGTTTGTTTCAAACCAGTTTGAGTTTCCAGCTGTTAAATGCAAAAGGAGATACTTTGAAGAATGTAAGAAACCAAACCACTTGTATGTATTTTCCTTTGCCAGTCAATGGCTAACAGTTTTCAACATTCTACACAATGTCTTTATCATTTGTGCTCAACACACATTTAAATTTTGAGCTCAACTGTCGTTTTATTTAAAAATATTATATCTTTAGTAAGTGATCCTATTTGTTGAGTACTCAGATTCAACAAATGAAGCAGAAGAATCACTCCTGGCAGACTTCACGTACTTCTGCACCACTTATTTTTATGGAGAACTGAAAACAGCAGGAGGAGGCTAAGGTCAAAACGTGTCGGGGTTAGACATATGACTGGAGTCTGGAGGCAGAGAGATGCAGACACACACACACACACACACACACACACACACAGCATTAAAGTTCACCATTCCACCTTCACAATGGTGTCAGGTGACTGGAGGAGAGATTTGGACAGTCATGTGATTATAGAAACACAGACTTTTATTTGTTCTTTATGTTTGAAAGGGCCAATATGCAACATATACTGTGATGAGATCTTTTTGGTTGCACTTTATTTTACAGTATGTGTATCTACAGTGTAAAGTACAGTCACATACACACTGAATAAAAGCTATTGGTTGATTGTAACCCTTTCTTTTAAAACGATTAGTTGGCTTACTTAAAAACAAATTGAGCAAACCAGTTGTTTTGAAATTATTTATAAATTATAAATAAACTATGTGCAAACGATAAAAAAATGATAAAGTTATTTTAACTTAACAGTTACAACAGGTTTACTCTGAGTAAAGACAACTTGTCGATTTTAAATGCAATAGGTTTACTCACTTTTTTAACTAATCGCTTTTTACAGCGTCGGTACATGTTGTTATTACAGTTTACCTATAGACAAGTATATGATATGCTAGTATCTGAAAAAAGTATAGCAGCATGAAAACATAAACAATAGCATTTATTCATTCATTTTCCTTTGGCTTAGTCCCTTAATTCATCAGGGGTCGCCACAGCAGAATGAACCACTAACTTATCAAGCATATGATGCCCTTTCAGCTGCAACCCAGTACTGGGAAACATCCATTCACAATCATTCACACACATACACTATACGGCCAATTTAGTTTATTCAATTCACCTACTGTATAGCGCATGTCTTTGGACTTCACGCCTACATGAGCAGAACATGCAAACACCACACAGAAAAGCCAACTGACCCAGCTGGGGCTCAATCCAGCGACCTTCTTGGTGTGAGGCAACAGTGCTAACCACTGAGCCATCTCGTCACCCTAAATAATAGCATGTGTTATATTAATTAAAACAGCTTTGCATTTAATTTGTCATTATAAGGAATAATTGATGACAGGCTGTTGAATTATTAAAAAAATAATGCACCTAAGGTGGTGATGTTCACTATTTTAGCCGTATGTTTCTGTGAAAACGATTTCACACTTTGGAATGTTCATCAGCCAATCAGAATCAAGCATTTAACAGCCCTGCATAGCATGAATACCCTTAATATAGCTATTTATAATTTAATCAAATTAAAAACATGACAAATATCTTGAAATACAACATCTGAACAGTGTCTTTAGGTGTAGTAAATCAGTATAGGCAGAATAACAGGTCCATTGAATTATTAGAAAATTGTTTTCTAATTATTAAGCAGCTCATCAGCAATTATTCCTTATACAAATGTGTTAGAATATTTCAGTGTTTTTCCACTTACACTGTAAAAAATAAAGGGTTCCACACTATTCCTTCACGTTGTCCCAACACATATCAATTAAATTAACCGAATTGTTTTTTTTAAACGAGTTGTCCTCAGAAGAACGAAGGATTTGTATTGATTCAGCTAATTTTAAATAAGTGGTTAAACAGTTGAACAAACAGCAAAAAATCAAAGTGAACGGTTTCACACAATTCCTTCATGTTGTCCAGCCTCAAAACGATTAAGTTAACTTGATCGTTTTTTACAAACTTTGGTGGATTGAACATAAAACAATTAAGTTGTACAAAAACAATCTAAAGAATTGTGTTTTGGCTCATTTTAAATAAGTAGTTTGAACAAACAGCAGAAATAATTTTTTGAGCATATACATTACCTGACAAAAGTCTTGTCGCTGGTCCCAGTTGTAAGAGCAACAGATATTAACTTGACTTCTAATTGATCATTTGGAAAAGTGGCAGAAGGTATAGATTTTTCCCATGAATCGTCTGTTGAACTGCATCCCAAAAGACAAATACTGCACAAGACCTATTAGAACCTGCATGGACCCAAGATTCTCACAAAAATCAGTCAAGTTTGCTGAAGGAAAAAAAAATCATGGTTTTGCATTATATTCAATATGGGGGCGTGCAAGAGATCTGCAGAGTGGATGGCAACATCAACAGCCTGAGGTATCAAGACATTTGTACTTCTCATTTCATTGCAAACCAAAGGAGAGGGCAAATTCTTCAGCAGGATAAAACTCCTCCACATCAAAGTTCCTGAAAGCATAGAAGGTCAAGGTGCTCCAGGATTGGCCAGCCCAGTCACCAGACATGAACATTATTGAGCAAGTTTGGGGTAAGATAAAGGAGGATGCATTGAAGATGAATCCAAGGAATCTTGATGAATTCTGAGAGTCCTGCAAGAACCTTTTGCTTTGCCATTCCATACTAATAAGTTATTTGAGTCATCGGAAAGATATATGGATGCAGTCTTCCAAGCTCATGGGAGTCATACACAATATTAATTCTTTTCCCACTGCACCATGACTTTATATTCTCTACTGTACATTATTTATGTCTAAGCAAAGTCAGACCTTACTGTCCTAATTAAATAATAAAAAATCAAGGCAGGATAATTTATTTAGATAAAATAAGCATAATCTAGAGGCCTTTGCCTACATCTGATAATGATCAACTAGAGTCAAGTTATTATTTGTTGCTCCTAAAACTAGAATGGCGACAAGACTTT
The DNA here is from genome assembly GCA_903798035.1 of Danio albolineatus. Classification (NCBI taxonomy): domain Eukaryota; kingdom Metazoa; phylum Chordata; class Actinopteri; order Cypriniformes; family Danionidae; genus Danio; species Danio albolineatus. Next base: position 5,695,373 of record CAIGQQ010038113.1, read on the forward strand.
TGTCAGGTAGTGTATTGTCAGCTAACTAACTTCCCTAACAGTTTCAGTTGCACAGTGTTAGTTGTCTTAATAATACTTATAATACTTAATAATGGCTGTTTTCACTACTGAATGACATTTCTACAGTTTCACTCCCTCTCTCTCTTTCTCTCTCTAACACACAGATGTACACACTGTGACTAGAGCAATAATAAAAACACTGATTATGCGATATCGCCTCTGCAGAGGATATTTCTCGTAGATTCAGATCTCTTTAATTTCCTCTGGTCTCCTGAACCATTGTGTAATATTTGAACATGTTATGTCATGGCTTTGTTTGTTAGGTCACTGCATTATAATGTCTGAACACTGAAGATAACATATTTGGTATTATTTTGAATTCAGCTAATGCCACTGACTGGGAAAATTGGTGTCGGAGCTGCATGTGGGTCATGGAAATACCATGGTAAATGAATGTAAACTTTATCCGTTCACTCTGTTACCACATTCCTCATTGTTGAGGGGAATGTAGAGGCTTCATATCCGTACAGGATGTGGAGCGTGTGTGAATTACTTTCTTCGCGGTCAATGTCTGACGTTGAGGTAGATTCATATGATTTTAAAGTAATGTAAATATTTTAATGTTTATTTAAATTTATGTTAATTTTTAGATAGCTACTTATAATAATGCTTTATCTTCTTTTAAATCTAAAAGTAAATATATGTAGAACTTTGACTGAATTAAAGTCTTCAAAGAGCAAGGAAGGCAATCATATTAGAGATTGTTTAGAGTTAGAAATCCACATTCCAAAAAAAGAGATCAAATCCCTGGTGTTTTGCGTAGTTTATTCCAAATAATGTAATATTCAAAGCTATTTCTTTTTTTATGAGTTTAGTTTTATAGATATCGTCGTATTTGTGAAGTTTTCCTAGTGTAAACCGCAGCTCACCCAGACCAGCAAGTGGCGCTGAAGCGCATGTGTGTTCAAATGAATCCGCAGAGTAGCGTGTTGTTGGCGGAAGTGTTTGATAGGTTTTTCTTGTAGTTCACTTAAATCGCCATGTGGGTGTAATTGTCAGGCTTTTGGTCGAGCTGTGCAGTTTAAAACCATCAAAATGGGTAAAAAGGGTAAAAAAGAAAAGAAAGTGAAAGGAGCGGAGAAAACCGCCGCCAAAATGGAAAAGAAAGTTTCCAAGAGGTCGAAAAGAGAAGAGGTGAGTGACTCTACAGCATCAGACAGCAACACAGATACTGGACACCTGGCATAAATTTCAGAAAATGCCATTCATGTCAATGTATGTTTTTGAAATAGGAGGATTTAGAGGCTTTAATCGCCGAATTTCAGTCTCTGGACGCGAAAAAGACGCAAGTGGTGGAGACTGCGTGCGCGCCTCCGTCTCCCAGGTGTGTGTTCAAGTGTGAGTCAAGTGACGTGACTTTGACATTTGATTGACAACTCATTTAATTTACAGGTTGAATGCCTCACTGTGCGCCCATCCTGAAAAAGACGAGCTCATTTTATTTGGAGGGGAATTTTTCAATGGAAAGAAAGTGAGTGTTACTATCCCAGTTGATAAACCTTGTGTTTTACACCAAATAATGAGATGGTCATAGAGCTGTCATGTTCCAGAAACTCTTGAAAGATGATATGTTACTACTAGTATAAGATGTAATGACCAGTTTTGACCAATTGGAAATTAGCTAGCAAGTTTAAAGGTATAATTCACTCAAAAATAAAATGTTATTTACCATTTACTCACCTTGGCTCCTTGGTACGTTTAAGTTTATTTTTTAAATTTTTTTATTTTTTTAACACGAAAAAGATATTTTGAAGAATGTTGGAAACTGGAAATCACTGACACGCTTAGTATGAACAAAATACTATTAAAGTCAACGGCTACGCGTTTTCTGTCATTTTTAAAACATATTTTCTTTTATTCACAAGCGAGGAAAAGAAACTCAAACAGGCTTGAAACAAGTGAAGAGAGAATAAATGGTGACTGAATTTTCTTTTTGGGGTGAACTTTCACTTTATGAAATGTTTTGCAGCATAGGCAGTTTCCACTAATCAATTTTATATTCTAAAATTAGAATTTGTAGCTAAACGCATAAACTAAACTGACACTAGGAAGCAGGGAAAGTCTATGATATGGTTTATAGAAAATATTCTGCTATTTAAATATGATTAATCTGGATAAAAAGTTGTACCAACTAAAAATATTTAATTGCTGTAACTACAAAAATTAAGTTGCAGTAATTAGAAAAATTAAGTTGCAGTAACTAGATAAATAAAGTTGTAGTATTTAGAAAAGAGATGCCCAAAGTAGGGCCCGCGAGCCAAAATTAGCCCATTGTAACCTTTGATTTGGCCCATGATCCCATCTGAGAGGAGATTGAAAGCGAAAGAGCGGGTTGGTTGAATGCCTTTTACACAGAGATGGTCATTTCTAATTTGACAAACTTTTTTTGTGTTTTATTGCTGAGCTACAAAAAAACCCCCAAACAAACTGAAATTAAATGTTTCAATTAAATGTTGTAAATGAATCAGATTTAAAAATATATATATAAATACCGTCATTCAACAGATAGAGGGCTATGCAGAAGACATCAGCAAGCAAATCAAGGCAACAACTAGTGTTATTCTGTTATAAATTAGGTTGTTTTGTTTTCATTATAAAAGTTCATTATAAAATGTAATAACTACAGTATTAGTAAATATAAAGCAGTGTTTTAAAGTCATTTTTAAACATTATTAAAAAAATTAGGAAATTGGCCATGGAAACTATATTTATCTTCGGCCCACAAGCCTCAATCAAGTTTGGTTTTTGACCCTTCATAAGAAAAACTTTAAGCACCCACGATCTAGAAAAATAAAGTTGTACCATAAAAAAATACTATCTTTACGTCCCGAGACAAGTAATTGTTCACCAAGCTCATATGTTAATGCATTAACTACCACATTAATATACATCTAGTTAACATTAACAGAGATTAAGTAATGCTTAACAGATGTATTATTCATAGTTCATTTGTGTCAACTAATTGTATATTACCTAATGTTAATCAATACAACCTTATTATGAAGTGTTAAGAAATGGGTAAATGCATATTATTAATTGTGTTGTTACTGTATAAAAGTGGCATAAATATTTACCCAAGCTACGTGCTCCCAAAAAGCCATGACTTGATATCCTTTAAATGTCTCAATTGTTTTTCCAGACGTTTTTGTACAATGAATTATTCTTCTGCAACATAAAGAAAAACAGCTGGGTAAAAGCAGACGTCCCGAACCCTCCTCCACGACGCTGTGCTCAACAGGTACTCTTTTAAATATTTAAATACAGAAAACATAAAGAAAAAAGCATTCTATCAATGATTTATATTCAGCTAATGTAGTATATGTTGTTCCACTTTTCACCACCAGGGGTCAGACTGAGCTAACATAAGAAGTCATTTGTCCCTATTTACATTTTTTGCTGCTGTTTCTCCATCTCCCTGCAGGCAGTGGTGGTTCCTCAGGGTGGGGGACAGATGTGGGTATTTGGGGGCGAGTTTGCGTCCCCTGATGGTGAGCAGTTTTATCACTATAAAGATCTGTGGGTGCTTCACCTGGGGACGCGCACATGGGAGCAAATCAAGTGAGTGTTGTTTTTCACCGCTCGCTGTGAGCTTTGCAATATTTGAGCAATGCATTATAAAGTCAGTGAGAGCTAATAGAGTGTTTATCAACAAATATATGTTAAATGTATAGGGGAAAAGTGAAAGATTAAAATGGGACTATTGAAACATGGGAAAGAAGTAAAAAACAGAATAAGTCTATGTAGAAATATTTTGTTAGACACAATATAAATATAAACAAAATGTTTACTAATGATATAAATGTGTCTTATTCCGTGGTCTGTTGAAATTCTTGATTCTGATTGGCTGGAGGGTGTGCATTATTTTCGTTGAAACGCACAGGTAGTTCCAGTCAGTTTTGATCACATTTTGAAATAAATGCGCTTCTCTCAAACGTTTATAGTTACCATAGCAACATGCGTGTGCTGCACAGGAAACCGATGAGGACTGTTAATGGCGGACAGGAAATCCGCAAAATTAGTAAATGCTCATCAATTATGCCACAAAATCAAGTTTACAAGTTTTTCAAGCGAGAGTTTAGTTATTTTATTGTCAAATCAGCAGTTTATGTATAAGGATAACCCCTTATTTATAAACTTGATGTCCTATTTTGATAACTCCGCTGTGTGTTTTGTGTGGTCCTTCGCCTCCGCGTTGTGCATTAAAATCCTTTAATGCACAGCAAGCCGTTGATTATCCCTTACATATAAAGATTTCACTACACTTTAACAAATATTTTATGCATATCCTTAATTTATCAGGAAAGGGAATAACATGTATAAATATAAAACTACAAAACATTTTCAGAAAAAAAGTACAGAAGGAAATTGTGTTTAAATGTGCATTTTGTAAACATGATTTTTTTTTTTTTTTGTGTATTTATTGTGATAATCTGAATAATGAAGTTTTTGTTATTAATCTATTTATTTTGTTGAGTAAGTTTCATATTAATAAATGTAAATTTTCCAACATCAAAAAAACGTTTTACTTTGTCTTTTAGGAGCTGGATAATTTATTTTGTACTATTCAACACAGTACTAATAGAAAAGCCATTAAAGCTCTCTATTTGTGTTCTTTTTTTCAGAATGTTGGATTAATGTAAAGTACTGCTTGTTTGTAATTGTATTTAATTATTTATACTTTTTTTTTGTACTTTTATTATTATTATTTACCTTCTATCGTCATGTATCTGATGTTTAAAGCATATTAAATTCAATTAAATTAACTTAAATTAATATATAAAAAAGCCAATCAGAAATATGGTATAATGCAGTACCTTTGGCCCTAAATATACAAATTATTTACTAATTCTGTAAATGTTTTCTATCGTCCAAATACTTTTATATAAAAAATTGAATATATAAATATAAATGAAAATATGAAGCAAATAAAAGCTTACTGGCCTTAGTTATTAACAACATTTACTATAAAAATCAAGCCTAAACCGTTTTATTTAAAGTGAAAGTAAAACTAAAACCACTAAAAAAAGCACTACAAACATACTTGCCTTCCTTTTGATTCAACATGAGTTCAAATATTTTGCTAGCTCAATGCTATTTGTTAAATAATAAAGAAAAAGGACATAAGTAGTAACAGTAGTACGTTACCACCACAATCTAATTAGTACATTGGGACATTAGTAAAAAGTATCAAAATAAAAATGGAAAATACCAAAATCAACACAGAGAAGCACACAAGCAATTGATCAATGCTACTTTCCTTAAGTTGAGCCGGAAGTCCAATTGTATTTGATCTTCTTGAAAGCTCAGCAGGGATTTTAAAGATGCAGTTTTGTCATCATGCTGTGACTAGAGGTCATAGAAGACTAAACTAACAGGATTGACTTTTGACTTGATGTCCTATTTGTCCTCTCAGAGCTCCTGGTGCTCCGTCTGGCAGGAGTGGACATCGTATGGTTCTCAGCAAACGGCAGCTGCTTGTGTTCGGAGGCTTCCATGAGAGCACCAGGTGATGACCGAACTCCTCTTTATTAAAATCATCACTTGGGAAAAAAATGTGACTTTGTTTTACCCTCGAGTGGGAGCAAGACGACCACCCTGATGTTTTAGAAAATATGTATATGAGTAGTGGTAGAATGTTAATTAGAATGTTAGTTTGTTTAGACTGTATTATTTACCCAATTGTAAGTATTTTATAGGAGTACTTTTATTTACAAATATTTCTTAAATTTGATAATATATATTAATATTATGGATTTATATACATTTAAAGTCAAAATTATTTACCCTCCTGTGATTTTTATTTATTTATTTATTTTTATTTATTTTTTTAAATACATTTTATTTTTTTATTTCATTTTATTTTTTAAAAATCTTTTTTTTAATGTATTTATTTATTATTTATTATTTTATTTTTCAAATATTTCTTACATTTTGTTTAACAGAGCAAGGACATTTTCAAAGTATTTTCTATAATTTTTATAAAGTCTTATTTATTTTATTTCTGTTAGAATAAAAGCAGTTTTTAATTTTTATTTAAAAAAACATTTTAAGGTCAATATTATTAGCCCCCACAATTTTCTACAAAACAAAGCATTGTTACCCTAACTTGCCTAGTTAACCTAATTAACCTAGTTAAGCCTTTAATTGTCACTTTAAGCTGAATATTAGTATCTTGAAAAATATCTAGTAAAATATAATGTACTGTCATCATGGCAAAGATAAAAGAAAACAAATAAAAGAAATAAAAAATGATTAAAACTAATAAGTTTAGTGTTAATATGTTTAGGTAGTGCTGTCGCCTCACAGCAAGAAGGTCGCTGGTTCGAGCCTCGGCTGGGTCAGTTGGCATTTCTGTGTGAAGTTTGCATGTTCTCCCCGTGTTCGCGTGGGTTTCCTCCGGGTGCTCCGGTTTCCCCCACAGTCCAAAGATATGCGGTACAGGTGAATTGGGTAGGCTAAATTGTCCATAGTGTATGAGTGTGAATGAGACTGTACGGATGTTTCCTAGAAATGGGTTGCGGCTTGAAGGGCATCCGCTGCATAAAACAAATGCTGGATAAGTTGGTGGTTCATTCCGCTGTGGCAACCCCGGATTAACAAAGGGACTAAGCCGACAAGAAAATGAATGAATGAATGAATGTTTAGTGTAAAATTTTTGATGAAAATGTGTATATATTTTATCAATTTAAAATTTAAATGATTTAAAGTCAATGTTTAAAAACTACATTTCTTGGTGTGTGTGTGTTACTGCAGGGATTATATCTATTACAATGATGTTCACGCGTTTAACCTGGACACGTTCACATGGAGTCGTCTCCAGCCTACTGGAACTGGCCCTTGTCCACGATCTGCCTGTCAAATGACCCCCACTCCTGACGGCAATGGTGTCATTATCTACGGGGGATACTCCAAAGCAGTATGTCTTCTGATTATTAATGCATTTTAAAGTTCTTTGGTCTTTTCTCTTTTTTGAAGGTCTTAATTCATCTTTCCACAACTTAAAATCAGAGTGAAAGTTAAATTTTATATATAATAGTTATAAATAGGTAATACTTTGAATGAATTTTCCGTAGTCTGATACATAAATATAGTTGCATATAAACATTTGTTGCATAGATTACACATCTCTAATTATTCTTATAATAACATATTTGCTGTATACCTGATTTAAACTTTTAACTATTATGTTCTAAAATGTGTTAAAAACTTTTTTCGGTTAAAAAGAAATTAGGAAAAAAAATATACAGGGGGCTAATAATCACTAATATATATCTATTTTTAGATATATACATATATATTAGTGATTATTAGCTCCACTAATATATTTTTTCCCTAATTTTTATATATATATATATATATATATATATATATATATATATATA
>CAIGQQ010038113.1:5705301-5751108 GCA_903798035.1 Danio albolineatus
CACACACACACACACACACACACACACACACACACACACACACACACTGATACCAATTTAGTTTACCCAATTCACCTATAGCATATGTCTTTGGACTGTGGGGGAAACCAGAGCTCCCAAAGGAAACCCCCTTAAACAGAGGGAGTGAGGTGACAGTGCTAACCACTGAGCCACCATGCCCCCGAGAGGGCTTAATGGGCTCCATTTTAAGAAAACATGCAATTACAAAAAAACGGCAGCAGTTTAAGAAAAGATCTTCATCGGTTTTGTTGTAAATTCTCACAACACAAACAACAACAAAAAAAAGGCATGCAAACGGCAAGGAATACAAGCACAAAATGTTTCAAGGGAACCCAAAAACGTTTTTTTTTGTCTGTTTTTGTTGTACAGAGACGTGCAAGGCATCATCCTAAACCGTAAAAGGTCTACATTTCCTTCATGTATAATACTCCCCCAAAAGCAAAACACTTTGCCTTTGTAAACAAACGAAACGCTGTATTTTTAAAATTATTTTTCATTCACAGAGATAGGCTGCTACAGTAACAGTATGTGATGCATCTGTGTTGTGAAAGCTGCCGTTTAATATTAATTTAACATTCTATTTTTATCATTCAACGGTTAATGATCTGTCAAAAATAGAATGAAACATAAAATAGAGCGAAACAAACATCCCATTTTTTTGTTCTAGGCAGATCACATGATTGCTGCCTGTAGCCCAAACTGTAGTTGTTTGATAACTCATTTATGCAGTTCCAGTTACTCACGTTCTATCTCCACGCTATTATAATTCTTGCTCCAAAGTCAGCATCAATCAACCAATAAAACTAAGAAGAAAGCATAAGAAAGCTATTTTCTAAAGTATAGTGACCAGGCAGACCAGGGGACATCACAGTATTATGCTGGTGGAATGGCACTCTTTGCTTCAAGATTATCAACCTAGTTTGCAGCACAATCTGCTAATACTGATTAATTTAAAAAATGGCAATATTATTAAAAAAAAATTTTATTATTATTTTTTTTTATAAAATACATTGTATTTTTTAAAATTATTTTTATGGCTTGATTATTTAGCCGGCTGATCATTCAGTCAACCTCCAGTCAAACCCTGCTTTGAAGATCTGCTTTCTGTCTGAAAGATTTCCACTCATTATTTTGAATCCTGTCCTGCAGAGAAGTGGACGTGGACGCGAGTGAACCCTTCTGGAATGAAGCCTCCTCCTCGCTCCGGCTTCTCTCTTGCGGTGGGTCTCGGGGGGCGAGCGCTCCTCTTTGGTGGTGTCTGTGATGAGGAGGACGAGGAGTCTCTGGAAGGAGACTTTTTTAACGACCTTTACTTTTATGACATCAACAAAAACCGCTGGTTTCCTGCTCAGCTAAAGGTTGGTCATGTTTTGATTCAGTAAACCGCTTCAGTAAAACCCATCCATCCATCCATGTATGCATCCATCCATCCATTGTTCTATCTGTCTGTCTGTCTATCTGTCTGTCTATCTGTCTGTCTGTCTGTCGGTCGTTCTATCTGTCTGTCTGTTGTTCTATCTGTCTGTCTGTCTGTCTGTCTGTCTGTCTGTCTATCTATCTATCGTTCTATCTATCGTTCTATCGTTCTATCTATCTATCGTTCTATCATTCTATCTATCACTCTATCTATTGTTCTATCATTCTATTTCTCTGTTCTATCTCTCTACCACTCTGCCTATCGTTCCATCTATCCTTCTCTGTCATTCTGTCTTTCATTCAATCTTTTGTTTATCTCTTTACCACTCTGGTATCTCTCTATCAGTCAGTCTGTCTATCTATCATTCTATCTGTCAATTTTATCTATCTAGAGCTCTGTCTATCTTCTATCTATTGTTCTCTTTTATTCTATCTTTAATTCTCTTTTGTTTTATCTTTATTCTTATGTCTATCTCTCTATCCTTCTATTTGACATTCTGTTTATCTGGGTCTATCTATCTATCTATCTATCTATCTATCTATCTATCTATCTATCTATCTATCTATCTATCTATCTATCTATCTATCTATCTGTCTATCTATCTGTCTATCTATCTGTCTATCTATCTGTCTATCTATCTGTCTATCTATCTGTCTATCTGTCTGTCTATCTGTCTGTCTATCTGTCTGTCTGTCTATCTGTCTGTCTATCTGTCTGTCTATCTTGTCTGTCTGTCCGCCCATGTATTGATTGTTCTAGCAACCTGTCATTTTGTCTGTCTGTCTTTCCTCTATTGCTCTACCATTTATATTTTATATGCCTAAAATTTTATATATATTTGCTAATTAACTATATTTCTGTTTATTGTTGTATATTTTTATTATGTTCATCTTTTTTTCTGTCTATCATTTTGTAAATGCCAATCACTATACATTAACTTTTTTTGTTTGGCAGGGCAACAAGTCAGAAAAGAAAAAGAGGCGCCGTGGGAAGAAGACAGATCAGATGAATGAAACTGAAGAGGAGAAAGAGGAGGCACAGGGTCCCACAGAGATTATTAAAGAGATCGTTGCTGAGGACGGAACTGTTATGACCATCAAGGAAGTGATTCCAGCCACTCAGGCAAAGGAGGACAGTGAGGATGAGGAGGAGGAGGATGAAGAGGTGGAAGAGGAGGCGGCGGCTGCTGCAGCTCCCTCGGTGGAGCCGTGTCCTCGCTCCAACGCCATGGCAACGGTGAAGCATGGCAAGTTGTTCTTGTATGGGGGAATGTTTGAGGTGGGAGATCGACAGTTCACACTCAGCGACCTCTACAGCCTAGACCTGCACAAGATGGAGCAGTGGGACGTCCTAGTGGAGATGGACCCCAGTAAGTGGAGGACCAAAATAAATGGCTGACTGTTGTTACCTCTGTTCGGTTCATTTTTCTGCTGTTTTATCTGTCTGTTCTTTTATCTGTTGTTTGGGCCAGCTGTGGTTCTAACATTCTGTCTATCCATCATTCTGTCTATCATTCTATTGTTCCATCCATCCATCCATCATTATATCTGTCTGTCTGTCTGTCTATCTATCGTTATATCCATACATCCATCCTTCATCCACCTGTCTATCCATCCTCTATCCACCTGTCTATCGTTCCATCTATTATTCCATCCATCCATCCATCCATCCATCCATCCATCCATCCATCCATCCATCCATCCATCCATCTATCTATTGTTATATCCATCCTTCCATCCCTCCATCTGTCGTTATATCCATCCATCCATTCATCTATCTATCGTTATATCTATCCATCCATCCATCCATCCATCCATCCATCTGTCTATTGTTCCATCCATTCATCCATCTATCTTTATATCTATCCATTCATCGATCAATCGTTATATGTATCCATCCATTCTTTTATCCATCCATCATTATATCCATCCACCATCCATCCATCCATCTATACATTGTTAAATTTATCCATCCATCCATCATTATGTTACATCCATCCATCTATCTATCCATCATTATATATATTGGTAGATCTGTTGTTCTATCATTCAATATCATCCTGTAGATATCTGTCTATAATTCTGTTTATGTATTTTTTTTACCTTTCTATATCTAGTCTGTTATCCATCTGTCCATCGAACTGTATAGATCAAAAAAATCTTTCAAACTGCTGTAACATCACATTTGAATGTTCAGTAGCAAGAAGTGTAAGATGCCAAAAGTGTTTTGTTCTCACCAAACTGAAGCACTGAATTCTCATTTCAGAGACTCAGGAGTGGCTGGAAGAATCCGAGTCAGAAGATGAAAAAGAAGAAGAGGACGCAAAGGGTGGTGATGATGAGGAAGATGATGATGACGAGGAGGAATCTGATGAGGAGAGTGAAGAAGGCATGTATTTCAGGGCTGCACAGTTTTGGAAAAAACTGACATTGCAATATTTAGTTTTTCTGCTATTGATTGCGATGCGAATACAGTTTCACCAACTGAATAGTACTTGAATAGTACTATTTGCAAAGACCTGATGTGAGTGCGTCTGCATAAAATATAATGATAAAATCACAGTGCTTTTTAATTTTTCTGTAGAGTCTTAACAGTATTCTTCCATCCACCCAGCATTATATCCATCCATCCATCCATCCATTGTTATATTCAGCCATCCATCCATCATTTTATCCATCCGTCTATCCATCCATCTATCTTTCCATCAATCAATAATTATATCCATCCATACATCCATCCATTGTTATATCGATCCATTCATCCATCAATCTATCCATCCATTGTTATATCCATCCATCCATCCATCCATCCATCCATCCATCCATCATTATATCCATCCATCCATTGTTATATCTATCCATCTATCCATCCATGGTTATATCCGTTCGTCCATCCATCCCTCCATCCATACATCCATGGTTATATCTGTCCATCTATTTATCTATCTTTACATCCATCATTATATCCATCTATCCATCCATCCATCCATCTCCCATTGTTATTTCCGGCCATTCATCTATTCATCCATCCATCCATCCATCAATCGTTATATCCATCCATCCAGCCATCCATCCATCAATCATTATATCCATCCATTCATCCATCCACCCATTATTATCCATCCCTCCATCATCCATTGTTATATCCATCCATCCATCCATCCATCCATCGTTTTATCCATCCGTCTATCCATCCATCGTTATATCCATACATCCATTGTTAAATCTATCTATCTATCCATCCATGATTATATCCGTTCATCCATCCATCCCACCATCCATACATCCATGGTTATATCTGTCCATCTATTTATCTATCCATTCATTCATCATTATATCCATCCATGCATCCATCCATCCATCCATCCATCCATCCATCCATCGTCCATCGTTATTTCCGGCCATTCATCTATTCATACATCCATTGTTATATCCATCCGTCCATCCTTATATCTATCCATCCTTTTATCCATTCATCCATCGTTATATCCATCCATCCATCAATCAATCATTATATCCATCCATCAATTATTATATCCATCCATTCATCCATCCACCCATCGTTATCCATCCATCCGTCATCCATGGTTATATCCGTCCATCAATCCATTGTTATATCCATCCATTCTCATTCATCCATCCATTCATCCATACATCCTCGTTATAGTTATACATCATCCATCTATCCTCGTTATATCTATATATCCATCCATCCATCCATCCATCATTATTCCCATCCATCCATCCATCTATCCATCGGTTATATCCATCCGTCCATCTGTCATCAGTCCATCATATCCATCCGTCCGTCTGTTCTTCCATTTGTCCACAGAATGTACAGGATTTAAACAATCAAATGTAAAATAACACTGTAGCCTTAATCGGAAAAAAAACTTAACTACCAACTAAGTTTCTTGTAAACTTACTTAAAATTTGCACACGGTCACAGGTCTTCAAAACACATGCAAATGATGAACCTTTAAACTGTGCGACGACTCCACAAATCACACGTGTTCTGAACTGTGGTGCCTACTCAACAATAGTCCTGACTCGACACATTGCAATTTCAATGCTGAATATATTCATACAGCCCTAGCATCCACTTAAAAATAATATTTGTGACAGGCAAAAGTGTCAGATCAAAACTTCATGCCTATTTAAGCAATTCACAGTACATCCCTGAGGGCGGACACACATTTTTTTCCTGAATGATCGAGGCCTGTGATTTGGGTCAGGTCCACGAGGTAGACATGAGCAGATGACAATAGTGTTTATCTGCCAAGGCCCAGGTCAACATCCGCTGATCTTCTTTGACAACCAGAGCTGTGTGTTTCGCTTTGGGGTCCTTCTCGCTTAAATTCATTATTGTTAGATGCCTGTTTCGCTTGTCAGTTGTAATAACGTCACTGATTGTTAGCTTGTGGCTGCGGAGTGGTTGAATAGCATGCTAAACAAAGAGACTTCGTCACCTCATCACCCTCAACAGGGGTGTTTTGTGTTCAAAGTATCTCTGTTTCAGTACTTCAGGTGCCCGATTTTACAGGTGCCGTTGATTATTTACGTCAAAAGAGAAAATCATAGTTGAATTTATAAAAATGAGGCTGTTCAAAAGTTTAAATGCTCCAGAAGGAAAAAAAAATTAAAGAAACACTCAACTTTTGTGGACAGGCTCATTTTACAAGTCCTCTAGAGTTAAAAGAGAGTATATTTCTTAGCCATATTAACCAGGTCGCCACTGGCTTGCATGGTTCGGGACTTGTAGGGCTGCGCATCGATGAATTATTTTTCAGTGTTTGAACTCTCAGCAGTAAATAATAAACCACACTGAACTGATCTAAACTGAACTTCAACACTGAAAACTAGACTGACAATGTACTATAATCCATGGGAAGCTGCTTTGACGATCTACATTGTAAAAGCGCTATACAAATAAAGATAAATTGAATTGGATGAAAAATAGCAACTTTTATTTTGCCATCTGTCACTTAGAACATGGTGTAACTACTGAAAATTATGAAATCTTTTATTTATTTATGTATTTATTTATTTATTTATTTTTAACGAGATGCTAATGGTCTAATCTGATTCAATCATTTATGCTAAGCTAAGCTAAAAGTGATCCCTCCAGATCAGCTGAATAGATTTTAAAAAAATATCATAAATTCATTTGTTTAACTCTAGAGGACTTATGAAATGAGCCTATTTTCAAAAATGTTCCTTTAAGAGCCAGGAGTATAAAATTTTAAAACAGAATGAACATTTGTACTGGAAAATAGTTGGATTTTATAAAAATTACGTTGTTCAAAGGTTTATATGCTGCAGAAGGATAAAAAAAAGATGCATTAAAGAAGCACATTACTGTTTTTGGAAATACTCATTTTACAAGTCCCCTAGAGGAAATAGAGAGTAGAGTTCTTAACCATATTAACCTAGAAAATAGCAACTTTTCATTTTTCCCTCAGTCACTAAGTACATGGTGTAACTACAAAAGAGTCAAGTTTAAATAGTAAAGTTATTGCAACTTTTCTTTGCAATTTTCGAGTGGGATGCTAATGGTCTAATCTGATTTAATGATTTATGCTAAGCTAAGATAAAAGTGCTCCTGCCAGAACAGCTGAATGGATTAAATAAATGTGTAAACTCATTTGACTAACTCTAGGGGACTTATAAAATTACCCTTTTTTTTTTCAACACTGATCCTTAAAGAACCAGGAGTGTAACATTTTTCACAGAGTGAACATTTGTCCTGGGAAATAATATTTGAATTTTAAAAAAATTACACTGTTCAAAAGTTTAAATGCTCCAGAAGGAAAAAATAGATGTATTAAAGAAACAATTTACTGTTTTTGAAAAAATAGGCTCATTTTACACGTTTCTAGAGTTAAAAGAAAGTAAAGTTCTTAGTCATATCAACCTAGAAAATGGCAATTTTTCACTTTTCCCCCTCTGTCATTTAGAACATGATGTAACTACAGAGGAGTTAAACTTTAAATAGGAAAATTATTGAAACTTTTTTTTTTTTTTTTTTTTTTTTTTAAATGCTAGGCCAGATAGTCCTGCAGTGTGAAAACATCTGTGACACGACTACTTTGATAATCATGCAGTCTGAACTCGGCATAACTGAGGAATAAGGGTCTTTTTGGCTGCATTTACACTGTATGGTTCAAGTGACTCAATTCCTACTCGATTTTTTTTTATTATTATTTTGTTTCTCTCTCTCTTCTCTCTCATCTGGCACAGACCATATATGTGAGCAGGAAAAAAAATTGCATGAATTCTGATTTACTTAAATCAGATTCTGGCTATTGTTCATATGTGGAAATTCATCCGATACGAATCAGATCTGTGCCCTTGTGTCTGAAGTATAAACAGGTAGATCGGATTTTAACCTGTCAATGCGAGTCACGCATCATTAAGGAGAGAGAGAGCGCGCAACATCTGCCACATAATCAATATAAACTAATATAAAACTGTTGCACAAAAGCTGGTATTACTCTGGGATGCGAACTTTTGTGGTTAAAAAGAATATAATTATTATTTTTTACACAAAGTAAGACATTTATTTCTTATTTAAAGCTGCCTTGAAGCTGCAGTTTGGAATTTCAAACCACCTCGCACCATAGAAGTTCACAATATTGAGAAAAATCCTGCACATGAGACATTGCGAAAGAAAGACATTAACATCTTGCATGACAAGGCAGTGAGTAAAGGAAGTTCTTATTCTGAAACTGAGCTAATCTTTTAATGTATTTTTTTTTTTACCTTCTGCAGCATTTAGTGAGTGTTTGAACCCTCTGCTATAGTAGCATACGAGTCCCTCAGTGTGAAAATGATTCAAATACACAACGATTCTGAAAAACCAAAGAATCTGTTGGACCTGAAGAGTTTTTTCTGAAGAACAGTAGGAGGTTTAACTATTCAGGCGGAATAAAGGACTCATGAATAATTACCATGAAAAAACACAGCTGCGGATCATTCAAGTAACAACATAGTATTAGGAATCAAGTGTATTTTCTTCTGTTAAAACCAAATAAATATATTCTGAAGAATGCTGGTTTGCTGAGACCATCGATATTCATAGTAGGGAAAACTATTATGGACGTCTATGGGGTCCAGCAGCCAGCATTTTCTAGAATATTTTTATTGTGTGTTTAACAGAAGAAACTCAAATATATATAGTCTTAAATATGTTTTTGGGTGAACTATCCCTTGCTTTTCAACTATCATGTTATTTTGTTATTTATATGTAGACGTTTCTGAGAAATAAAAGTTGTAAATTAAAAAAAATAGCATGCATTTTCAGTGATTTCTCTTAATTTTGTAAAATAATTCACATTTTGTAGATTTTGTTGTTAACTGTAAGTTGTGTTGGAGAACTAAAAAGTGTCTTCTTGAGCTTAAATGAAAGCTGAAGTGGTTGTGTTGTTGACATGTTCTCTGTTTGTCTGTGTCAGATGCGGACCATCCACCTGTAAAGCCCGGAGAAGCGCTCACGGATTATCAGGCACGGACTGAGAAGTACTGGATGGGTTTGGCTCGAGCCAACATGGGTCCTGATGCCAAAGAGAAGAAAGTACAAAAGGTCGGCCACGCCATGGCCAAGGTGTTCTTTGAGGATCAGGAATGAGATTATGCATGTGTGAGGAGATAATTAGAAGGTTTGTTTGTTTGTTTGTTTGTTTGTGAGAGAGAATCCATATGTATTAGTAAGCTGCGTGTGTATGAATGCAAAAGTGAGCAAATGGATGTATGTTTGAGTCTTAAGAAAAGCTAAAACATGTTCTTATCAATATAATGTTTAAACATGGCCTTACTCTTTTTGTCACTATTTTGTTCTTGTCTTTTTAAAAAATTAATAATTGTTGCCGTTTATTTTATGGAAGACGTTTGTTGTTTGTAAGCTCTGCTCCAAGTTACTGTGTTTAGCGGTATTTACAGCGGGGGTTTTCTCAGAATCAATTTCTAAAGGTGTTGCTGACTTGAAATTTTCTCTGGATGTTGGAAATCCATATATTCAGACAAAACAAATCTAATCAGTTTTCAAATTAAGTTATGCATAATAAAATGAAACAGCGCATAGAAAAGGTATCGAACACATGAAGAAAGGGTTGTGTAGAAAGGCAGTGAAAGCCCAGACAGCAGCTGAAATCTCGGTAGTTATTCAACAATCTGCTGCTTTCGTCAGAGTTAATTAATACTCGCTGCTTCAGTCCAACATCTACATTATCAGGATGATGAAAGTGAAACCAGAGTGGAAGCAAGACAATGATCTAAATCACAGCTAAGGAAACTCTCAGATGCTTTCAGAGAAAGAAAATCAAGCTATAGAACGGCCCAGCCAATCACCTGACTTGAGTCCATTATAAAATAGAAATTAAAGATTAAATTTGATAGACGAGAAGCTTTTTATATAAAGTACTAAACACATTCATTAGTTCAGTACTTTCTCCTTGTGTCATTACATTGTTGTTACACGTAACTCATTTTTCAGGTGTTTTTGTTTTGTTTTATTTTTATGTTTGCATTGTTTGGGTTTTTACCAAAACTGGTTCAATTCCATGACAACAGCTCCTTTAGAAATATTATTCCCAGGAAAAAGCATGATGTGTTCAATACTCAATTTTCCTGCTGTATAATAATTTGATAAAATATAGCAGCTACAGGGATTATTTACCCAAAAATGACAATTCTGTCATCATTTACTTTGTTTCTTTCGAAAGAAGATATTTAGAAAAAATGCTCGGACTCATTGACTTACATACTGTTTTTTTCCTTCTATGGAAGTCAGTGGGTGCCAGCATTCTTCAAAATATCTTCTTTGTGTTTGAAAGAAAGAAGAAATTAATGAAGATATAAAAATACGCCTGAGGGTGAGTAAATGATGAGGTCATTTTCATTTTTGGTGAACTATCTCTTTAAATGTCCCTGTAATTCAAGTAAAAGTAGTTTTTAAAAACAAAAACAAAATATTGTATTGTATTGGTTTTGCTTTCCCTTTTAATTAGATAATCTATAATCAAGTAAAAAACATTTCAAAGACTTTAAATGCTAAAAAAATAGTAAATTGTCAGAAATAGCTGTTGTTTCATCGCTGACAGCTTTATAAAATCTAACATTTTGTGTCAGTTTAAGAGGGTACACTGTAAGAGCATGTGTTTTGTGAATTAAACAAAGTTTGAAGCTAAAGCGGATGGCCAAGTGGCAATCACAGTTTCCAAATGAACGCCGCTTCCCACATTGACCTATTTTTTTGTTGGCTGTGAAGAATGAGCGATGTAGAAAGAGAAGCTAATGAATAATAAATGGTGGATAGAGAAATGGATGAGGTTACGATTATGCAGCCAACTGTCTCCTCTCATACCACCTCCTCCTCCTCCTCTTTCTCCATCTTTTTTAAAATTCTGGATTTCTTTTTTTAAAAAGACAGAGTTTATAAATAACTAAAAAGTCCGATTTGTGAAGCGCTGCTCTGACGTGCTGGAGCACATGAACCTGCTGTCGTCAGAGCCGCGTCAGAAGGGAGAAACGGGGACAGAAATGCTCGTTCTTTAAGATTTACTAAGATGTTTGTAGGTCACGTTACTTGATTAATTCCATTTATTTACCTAGTGGCTGTCCTTATGCCCTCATTAGGCTGCTGAACCAGTCAGAAAGAGAGTTTGATGAAAGATAATGATTCATAATCGAGGCTTGGCTAATTCTATAGCTTGGGGACACTTTTTCCTCACATTATCTAATTTGTTTGGACACAGTTTGAAAACGCTTGTATTAATGGAGTCGTTTAATGGTCTTTTTGGACCAAAGGTATGGGAAAATAAATCTTTCTTTTGATAATAATAAATCCTTTACATTTGGGCTTTCACAGTATTCATTTAGTAATTAAAAAAATATATATATTGGTGTTTAACAAGATCATACATAGTAGTATACAATACAACTAGGGATGTAACAATTCACCTGACTCACGATGCGATATGATTCACGATACTAACCTCACGATTCATGATTTAACCATATGTTTGAGAATAACAATAATAACAGCCTACTCATATTAACCTTTATTTTACATCTACAGAATTGTGAGAAAATTGTGATCTTCATATTAAGCAAAAAAAACAATTATCATTTTAGCCAGAATCATGCAGCTTTAGTGGAGAGACCCCCCTCATGATTGTGAAGGGCTTTGGGTGTATGGCCATACACGATAAATGCGCTATATGAATGCACATTACGTTACATTACATTCTGGCCCGTAACTAAACCATTTCCACATAAAAAAATTCATTCATTAAGCAAGGGTAATTAAAATATAAACGATCTTACATGTGTATTTTAAGAAAAGCTTTCTTTTGAATGAATGTTCTACTCATTAAAGAAAAATAGAAAGCAGCACAACTGTTTCAGCGTCAGCAATAATAATAAGAAATATTTTACAGTATTTTTTATTGTGTTTGATAAATGAGACAAAAAATAAAGTAAAAAAAATGGTTTTTAAATTTTATAATAGTATAAATAATCCTATTTTTTATTATAATGCATTTTTTCAATACTATATTTTTATTTTACGTTTATGTAAGACTACCTTCATGTTGATTTGACAACAGTATTGTAGTACTTTTTTTTCACTTTAAAATAGGACAATCCAAGCATTTATGTATATTATTCCCATTGCTTAAATATTACTTGTAAAATTCCACATCAAAGAAAAATTTGTTGTACTCTTTTTATGCTTAAGGTAAAATAATTGTATAATAGTGTAAAAACAAGACATTCTTTTAAATGTTAGTGAATATGGGAGGAACAATATAAAATGTATAGAACGACATAAAAGTAAATGTTTTCTTTATGCGTTATAAATTTTCTTTCCCAATTAGATTTTGAGTTGAACTGGAAATGCATTTTGAGACATCTCTCTCTCTCACTCTTTCCCCCCTCTCTCTCCTTCTCGACTTCCGTCTTACCAATAGATTTAAAGAAATCACCCATAATCCTCTTCTAGTGCTGGGACAAGGCTGAACTCTACACAGTGATTCTGTTACAGTAATCTCAGACAAAATTGGCTTAACTTCCTAGTAGACGTCCACCCAACAGACAGGCAGCTGGTCGGGCACACAGTTCGGGTGGAGGTGAGACAGGAAATGCCACCAATGCACAATAGGGTCAAAAGAAGTACACTCGTATATGTGTATTTGTCATATGTCATAGATGTCAGTGTTTCTCAACCACATGGAAGACCACCAATACTGCATGTTTTGAATGTCTCCTTTGTCTGTCACACCCATTACAGTCTTTCAGTCTCTGCTAATGAGCTGATAATATGAATATGGTGTGTTTGGTTAAGGAGACATGGAACTGTGCAATGCTGGTGGTCCTCCAGGAACGTGGTTGAGAAACACTGATATGTCGTCACCTTAGAATTATCTATCAAGGTTCTATCTGAATTTTTGTCAAAATTGAGTTATTGACATATTCTTATTAATTGACAACTTATTTACATTATGGGATGTTTCTTTATAAGTTGTTTACATTTTAAGACTGTTTATTTCTAAAACAAATCTTACATACTGTTTGCTATGGAATGCAAATACTTTGAAGCTCAATATCTTAAAATCATTCAGAACGCAGATAGAACCTTAAAATTCCAGGTGTCTATGTCACAGGTATATGTCATTAGAATAACGAATACTTGACTATACACTGTATACTGTATGTTCTCGGTGTGGTTTATTACTATGCTTTTAGACCTAAAACAAAGCTTTACACTTCTGTAATTAACTTTTACAGCTACTTCAACGTTCTTATCATTCCAAGGTAGAATAAAAATAGTGTTATCTTACATGAAAGTAGAAAAAATCAGAATATATGTTATAATTTAACAAAAAAAGGACAATGTTGCTTAGACATTAGCCCTTTTCACTCATACAGACCTTTCCAGAAAATAACCGTCAATTTTCTGAAAAGGGATCATGTGTGAGCAGGCCCTTTTTGAGAATATTGGTAAATTAGTTCTGGGTATTTTCCGTAAAGAGAAGTTGTAACATTACCGGTAATTTGCCGGAATTCTGCTCTGTGAACGCAGAAGGAAAATTGCGAGAACGCGCTGACCTGAGACATCTACTCCAGCCAATCAGAACACATACGCATTCACATCTGCGCTGCTTATGAAAATAAAAGCCTTTGAATATTATTCCAGACACATTTAGCTGCTAGATGTTAGTCAGATAATGTTTCTGTGTTCCTTTATAATGCCAACTGTGAATAATCATCACTAAAATGCTTATGATAAACCGCTGTTTGCTTACCTTCAAGCTACTTTAGTTGTTTGACACGTGTGCATGTGAAGCAACCGGTGAGCGCCAGCACACACACATATACATCTGGACATGCGAAAGTGTTCCTCCATGTTTTCATCGAAGTTGTTCACAATGCTTATCCATCTACAGAATTTGTAATGTCATCAAATGTGTAAACATTTAGCTGCTCTTCTGCCTTTGGATGTCTCTGGGACAAAGCAGCTGCATGAATGCTAAAGATTTAAATACAAGTGAAACCATCAACAAAAGCCTGATCCCTTCTATGTTTACGAATACAAGTGCAGCTTTTTAGAGTTCATTTTCTGGTTGATGTCAGTATTTACTGGTATTTTGGAATGGATGTGTGAACGGTCTTTTCACGAAAAAAGTTCCAGAATGCGTGAACAGCTCTTTTGTGAATTTACTGATAAAGTCAATCTGATAATTTTCAGGATATTTAGCAGTATCATTGTGTGAAACCATACTGTTTATTAATATATACACTACTGCTCAAAAGTTTGGGGTCGTTAGGATTTTTTAATTTTTTAAAACAAGTTTCTCCTGCTCACCAAGACTGCATTTATTTAGTCAAAAATACAGTACAAATTGTAAAATTTTGAAATGTTAGTGCACTATAAAATAACTGTTCAACAGTAGTTTAGAATTTAATTTAATCATTTATTCCAGTGATTTTTAAAGGTTAACTTTCAGCTTTATTACTCCAGTCTTTAGAGTCACATGATCCTTGAGAAATCACTCTAATATTTATTATTATTATTATTATTATTATTATTATTAAAAGCAATAATGACTGGAGTTATACTTTCATTTAAAACTACATACAATAAGAAAGCAGTTGTTTAAAATATTTATGAATATTTAACAATTTAACAATTTTCTTAGATTTAATAAATGCCGCCTTGATGAACACAATAATTAAAAAGAAAAAAAAACTGACCTCAAACTTTTGACTGGTAGTGTATATATGTGTACATTTGATAATAAAAATACTTGTTGAGTTTGTACATTTAATGTTAGTTTTAGTAATATTTTGCACTGTGGACATTTTTATTAGTTTTTTATATTTAAAGTGTAGCTGTTTTTCACTTTAGATTTTAAGTCCCATTTTATTAGTGTTTTAAAAATACTTATATTGAATGAATGTGTGTAATGTCATTATAATGTCACTCAGACCTCAATACCACACTCTTGTCGATATTAGTAACAATATGGGATAAGGAGGCTCTGGCTTGATCAGGAGTGATACTTTTATTTAGACAAAAAGTCAGTTGGTGTGGCTCAGTGGTTAGCACTCTAGCCTCAGCAAGAAGGCCGCTGGTTTGAGTCCCGACTGGGTCAGTTGGCATTTCGGTTTGGAGTTTGCATGTTCTTCCCGTGTTCGAGTGAGTTTCCTCTGGGTGCTCCGGTTTCCCCCACAAGTCCAAAGACATGCAGTATAGGTGAAATGGTTAAAACTATATTGCCCGTAGTGTATGAGTGTGTGTGTGAATGAGTGTATAGGTGTTTCCCAGTACTAGCATAAAACATATGCTGTAATAGTTGGCAGTTCATTCCGCTTCACTAAGCTGAAGGAGAAGGAATGAATGAATGAAAACGTCAGTTGCGACAAACCTTAAATCTCTAATTGTGAGTCCCATTCAGACCAAGGATAAAAAAGATGTTCCCATACCTGCTCATACCTGCTTAATATTCTCTAGTAGTCTTGAACACCTTGATTAGTTGGATCAGCTGTGTTTTATTAAGGTTGGAGCAATTCTGTGCAGAGGTGCGGCCCTCCACGAATTGAGTTTGAGACCTATGCAGAAGAGCAATGGTCTCAAACTCATTTCCTGGAGGGCCACAGCTCTGCACAGTTTAGCTCCAATCACCTCCAACTCACACCTGTTTAATAGTTTCTAGTCTTGTACACCTTGATTAGTTGGATCAGCTGTGTTTAATTAGGGTTGGAGCAAAACTATGCAGAGGTGCGGCCCTCCAGGAATTGAGTTTGAGACCCATGCAGAAGAGCAATGGTCTCAAACTCATTTCCTGGAGAGCCACAGCTCTGCACAGTTTCCACACCACCTCCAACTCACACCTCTTTAATAGTTTCTAGTCTTGTACACCTTAATTAGTTGGATCAGCTGTGTTTAATTATTGGAGCAAAACTATGCAGAGCTGCGGCCCTCCAGGAGTTGAGTTTGAAACCTATGCAGTATATAGCGAGAAATAGCATGAGTCATATGTGCGAATTAGCATTGTACAGTACGTGATATTGTCGGACTTACTTTTAGAGTGATGTACCTGTGTTGCATATTGAGTAACATATTTTGACAATGCTGGTGTGTATTGTTCCTGTGTGTTGTATCCTCCCTTATCTGTCTCTTTCTCTCTCTCTCTCCTTATGAGCGGAGATCAGGTGCAGCTGTGAGAGAGGCGGCGCCTATTATAAAAGCATGCTGTTGGCTCTGTTCATCGAGCTCTCTTCCTGTTTCCCCTCGTTGTGTGTGTGTGAGCAGATCGCTCTAAGTTCTCTGTGTGGCAGTGAAACCTTCCTGTCTGAAACCCTTTTTCCAAAGTTATCTGGTGAGATACTCTGTTTATTATGGTAATAGGACGGTAACTTGCATTAGCGGTGGCTGATTCTTTCTTTCCTGTCTAGAACCCTTTTATAAAGTCATCTGGTGAGATACTCTGTTAAAAACGGTACTAGGACGGTATCCTGTGCTAGCTGTGGCTAAATGTTTATTTACTGCTGAATGATCTAAGGGAAGGCCCTTTTCTTTTGTCCCGTTTTCTACTGTTTAATGAATAGTTAGGGAGTGTAGAATTGTTACATTATTTGCATAACTTTACTTTTCGCTTGAGGTAAGAGATTCAATATTAGGTAGCATACTTTGTTTTGTTTGTTGTTTTGGCCTCTTCTTCCCTAATATTTAATTTTGATATTGGAAATATTTGTTTAATAAATCTGTTACCCCTTTTTGGACAACTTGGCCTCTGTGTGTGCGCTTGGGGAAGCAGGAACGGGGAGTCCGGGTGACCTCTTTTAATAGACGGTCATCCTTAAACCTTATGTGCGTAGCGCGGTGCTTCTGCTACGTAACAACCTGCTTATTCATGATAAAAAGCCAATCAGAATTTATCTTTCAGCATTTAAAATGGCGGATTAGCATTGTACATTGGTATGGAACAAGCAAAGTTACTAACATCTTAATAGTATTCATTCTTGGTGTAAACGGGTGTTTTTTGTGTCTTTTTTTGAGCCTGACAGGCACTCATCCACTTTCATGATGTGAAAAAGAGCAGCCATGACAGCCTTCAAAACGTCGTCTTTTAAGTTCCACAGAAGAAAGTCGGTCACACGGGTTTGGAGCGACTTGAAGGTGAGCGAATAATCAGAGAATTTTCAATTTCAGGTAAATATTCCTCTTTAAGATGAAGGGGTTTTGCACAGGTGTCTCTGTGGACAGGTGCAAATCATTGCACGTCGGTTATAGGGGTGGATTTTTTCCGCTTGTTAGTAAGCATCGCGCCTCAGTGATGCGAGAATAGGAGAGATGACGTGGGGTTAGTTTCTGCAGGAGAGGACAAGGATGAAAGTGAGAGAAGGAGACAAAACAAGGACATGAGAGAGACTTTGAAGATAAAATGAGTCGGCCTTGTGCCCCTGCAGACTGTATTTCATATTTCCGGTGCTTTTTTTGTTTTTTTTTGTACCTGCAATCCATCAAGTTGGTTCATTTGCATTTTTGACAGTCTGTGTGGAGGACGTCCTGACAAATATGAACTGTGTTTTGCCCCCAAAATAAGATAATTCTCATGTGTTTTATGAGACATGCATTTAATCTTGATGACACTTCTGGTTTGCTGGAGGACATTTGATATGAATGTTGCTGTAGTTATGACATACTCACATTGGAGTGATCTGAATCCTTCACCTATTTTTATTTGAAGTCTTCTGCCTTCTGAATCTTGTGGCACTTTAAAAATTTAAATGGAAGAAGTGAGTCTGAACATGTCAAGAACATATTTGAGTCATTTTCGCCTTTGTCAATACGTTACAGTAAGCGAAAGTATACAGAATACGTAACATAAACCCAACCGAACTTGGGGTTTTCAGTTCATATTCTCTCATAGGAAACAAAGATCTAGTCAAAAGTGGAAAATGTTTTTCCCATGCGTTTAAAATAAATCTGCAAAAACTGCCAGGCCACTAGTTGGTGCGGTCACTTTGTTAGTAAAAGGCACCTGTAGGGGAGTGAAGACTTCAGCTCTTTTGAAGCTCTTTGGATAAGATACGTGAAGGAAATCCACACTTTGTTGAAGGAGCATTACTTTTCAGCAACAACAATACCATGTTCAGCATTATTGTGTGTATGTTTGTTTAACGCAATTTCACGGCAGTTCATAAGATTTTGGTTTGTTGGCTGATCCATATTAACTTGTACAATCTCTTTTGTGGGTGCGGCATGGTGGCTCAGTGGTTAGCACCAGGCACATGCACATGTAGGGCTCAAACCTGCCCTTTTTGTAAATAAAGTGCCCCTTTACTTCGCAATCGTCAACAACCACGGTCTTCATTTCACGATCACCCTAGTTTGTGGCAGACTTTACAAAGTTTGTGACTTTGTAAAGATGCAGTATTCTAGAAATCACAGATTTGGAAGGGTGAAAGGGTCTTCATCTAAACCAGTGGATAAGTTGGTAGCCCGGGCCTCACTAGAAATAATTCATTAATTCTGTTTAATTTATTATTTGACTCTGAACAATCTTTTATTTTGAAAAAATACTATATTCTCTCAGTTGAATCTCGGTCACTTGAGCTCCCAAATTTAACCGACAAGCTAGCAAAATGAGTACAGTTTCTTTTGCGAAGGGGAAAAGTCCCAGTGAAGGACCCACACACTGCCAAAGGTATGGACCCGCAACCCATTTGTCAATAAATCAGGTGAAACCAACATGTCTGTGCTAGAAGATGATCAACTGCTGGAGATAGCAAATGATGGTGGTGGTGACCGTTCCATTATTGCATCTTTTACGTGTGCAAGTTCACTATTTCCAATGGAGGCGCGTGGCTTTTGCGAGCATGTTGGGAGTGATTGCTCGCAAGCAGTGCAACACGGTCGCACCTTCCAGGTGCACCCAGTTGAAAACATCTTCAGAATGCAGCTAGCGCACCGCGAGTCACGTTACAAGAACTGACCGATCAGCTTCATATTTTATATGGAATATAAACATTTTGGTAGACTAATTATCTCAGACAAACACTGCATTGTTTTTTAATGTTTTGTCAGACTGTCATCTATGAAAAAACGATTGATGGTCGCCTAGCAATCTACGTATACCCATCCCCCGGCATGAGGCACTAGACTCCAGATTAACACCTATGTTTAAGTGGTATCTGAGAATTTATTTATACAGTGCTTTAGAATGTTACTCTAAGCTTAAATGGTTTTCCTTACTCATTTTAGGATGGCCTCATATAAGAATAAGAAATTTAGTTTGATTTTAATTGTCTCCACTGTATAATTTCTATAATTTACTATATTTTCCAGCACAAAACATGACTCAGAAAACAGACTCAATAACCACAACTCAAGTGCGTACTTTCAAACACTTTCATTATTTTCTCCATATAACTCATAAAAGAAACAGACCCCCAGGAAAAGTAAAGAACTGAATGACAGAGGAAGAGAAAGAGAGAGAGAGAGATAAAAGAACTGGGCATGCTTGGGCATGCTATAGGCGCATAGGGTGACGGATACATCCAGGTCAAACGGTACAAGAGCCGGCGGTGCGGGTCAACTGCAGAAGCCTCCTGCTTTAAAGACCCTTTGGAATCCCACCATCCCCGTCACATACAGCCGTTGTGGTATCAAAGTGAGCCAGTCAGCGAGTTGCAAACTTCCTGGACCAACCCAAGGACTCAAGCCGAGGTGAGCAAATGTACGACTCCATACATTTGGCCCCCCAAGCTTGTGTCCCTTTACATCAGAATAGTTGTTACATTTTTTTTGGTCTTTAGTTTTCTTTTTCGGCTGGATAGAGAAACGGAGAAATATGGCGAAGGAAGGGAGGTGGGCGAGAAAGAGGGATAGAGAGAGTACACAAACTGTGAATGAATCATTGCAAGGAGGACAGACTCGAGGGGGGAAGAGTACAAGCCCATACACACATGCTATAAAAACATCTCAGTCTTTGCGTTCTGTTAGCTGGCTATAAAAAAATAAACAAAACACCTCTCTTTGATCGTTTTAGTTTCGATTTTGGGGCGGAAAGGCCATTGGATGTCAAAGACCTCGGGTTCATCATTGGCATGCCCGATCAGACCTATTCCACTGTGGATCATGGAGCTGGCCAATAAGGTAAAACATGTCAACACACTCTTATGATAGTTTGTAAGCATGTCGGGGAACTGCTTGAATATGTCCAATCACATTTGTAGAATTCCTTCATGGGTCAGTTTTAGGAGTGAATTACTGTACACTTACAAAGCCACACTAATGGCAGGTCCCTAAAGGTTGTCTGATTGACAACCAGTCATAGTTATGTTTAGCATTATGTGTCAAAATGTTGATGTTCCTTCAAGAACTGTCCAATGGTCAATCAATAAATCATTCATTCCGGACTGTCATCTTTAGTCATCAACAGTCCTACTTTTGATACTTTGGACAGTACAGAATTTAATTTATCTTAATGCATGCTCATTATTACAATTTTAATCTCGAAGGTTTCTTCTTTCCGCAAGGGGTTTGGTGGCAAGAACGCTTTGTTTCCGGGTGGCCCATTAAAGAATATGACACACACATCTCCTAAAAATCAAATCAGGGGTTTAGAAAATGGTGGGGACAGCGTGCATTAGACCCAGAGGCTTTAGAGGGCCCACAAGGAAGTCTATTAGTCTCTGGAATGTGATTTTGACTTGGGTGACATCCATGCCCAAAGAATGTGACCTTAACCAAGGGGCAAGAAACTCTGGAAGTAGTTCACATTTTGTGTGCCTTAATCCATCGAGACCTCCAACACGATGTCTAAGGCGAAAGTAAGGTAAAATCAGATGAGTTTGACCGTACAAATCTGATCGTACATCCGACAATACTTACAGATGTATATAAGTGTGTGTTGAACATTTCAAGTCCAAATGAAATTAAATTTAGCAGGTTTTATAACGTGTCCAAAACCACTAGCACACTTATCCGTACGTTTGTTTTTTTTCCTCAATAATGTTATCTGTACAAAACTAAAACATACGTTAGCATGCAACTTTGTTTTTTTTTTTCTTTTACTTTTAGAAAAACAAGGCAGTCGGCATTTTTCAGACGTCTTGCAAATAGCTAAAAAAGTTAATATTTTTTTTTCCTTTTTATCAATAAATATTTGTTTTTCGAAAGCAGCAGTTGGGAAAAAAACGTTAACAGTCTCTTGAATGTCTGGTCGGGAACGCCAGCATCTCGCGCAGCATGTGGCTTTCAGGTGTGCATGGTGAGGTTGGCAGGAGCTCGCACATTCTTGTGATTTCATCAAAGAGAGTAGGGGGGCGGTCGTTAAAGTAGTTCACAATGATGATGACCTCACAGAATGTCATGTGCTAGCCCTCGTACAACATTTAAAGAATGTTTAAATAACATAAAATGCTCAAAAGGAAAGTGCAACCCATGCTACGTTGTATTGAATGTACAGTATATAATCTTACATGCAGAACCCGTTTATGAAAAGATAAATGAGTCGAACTGTGTTATGATTTATTCGGTAGGAAAAAAAAAAGAGTTTCATTTGGAGCAAGATTAATGGTGAAGCCCTTTCAGATCTTAGAACTTCTGGATCTGGGAATTTTTCCAAATGCATATGGGTCAGATTTGCCCGAGTGCAAATGTTGCAGATGCTGAAACGCTGGTGGCGCTGTGTTTCTGTGATTACCAGACTTGAACTTTTACTAACCCACTTTGGTGTGGTTGTGCTTGTTGAGCCCATTTCTTTTCGACATGTGCAACATTTTCAGGCAAATTCAAAGGTGTGTCGACAACAAAAAGCTTTGAAGCCTTATTTTAGGTCCAATGGAATTAAAGTGTCTCAATTCAGGCCCACCATGACATTCTGGGGTCCACTGGTATTTGGAGTACCACACAGAAGGTAAATGGAGGTGTAATGATAGGAGCGCTTGGTGGGTTATTCTGATGAGTGACAAAAACAAGGACATGAAGAAACATAAGCAATGCTTAGGAGTGGTGCGCGAGGGAGGCGGGTGGGGTTAGACAGGGGCCGTTTCCCATCACTTTGAACCTTGTTGACGTCATAGCTGTGCAACGCTGCCGTCACCCGAAAAGATGTTGATGGTGGTCGCCCTTCACCCTTACGCCACCTTGCACACCCTCCCTCACCAAAGCCACCATTCAAATGAGTCCAACGCCCAAATACGAACCAAACCCAAAGGAAATGAACGTACAAACAAACAAAAGCCACCAGCATCGTCAAGAAAAAGGCAAGTAAGGAATATGAAATAAAAAAAGAGAAACAAGTATATCAATTTATAACAGCATTAATGAGTGAGTGAATACATAGGATAAAACTAGAAGTTCAAAAAGGATGCTTGTAACTATTTCAGATTTAGAAAAGAAAATCAAATTAGGAGACCAAAATGAGCTCTTTGGAGACAGGAAAGCAGACGGAACCGCTGAGCCCAGTTTTTTGTGTTGTTGCCTTCCTCAGACCTCCTATTGACATGCTGTAACTTCAATGGAAGTACAGTGGTCTTTGTTTTAAAAAAATACGAGCCGGGACCAGATCAGTTGTGATGACACTTCGGTAATAGTGTAGTCGGAGAAGAGGAACTGATAGGCAATGCAGAGTTTAAATAAAAAAATGGACAAACAAAATGGCGACTCCAATGTTGAGCAAAATCACCATGACTACCAGAATCGAGTTGGAGCTCTGTTGAAGGAAAAAGAGAAAAAAGGTCAGGATTTGTTTAAACAATGTGGATTGGATTGAGTAAAATAATTATTTTATGCTTAGAAAACAAGAGAACTCTTTGGCTACTCTATTTATGAGCGTTCATTTCTATCAAAGAAATGACCAAACAGGCTTTACATGATTTATAGTTGCGTTTTAAAGTTAAGCGACCTCTAGTGGTGTAAAAATAGTGATAGTGTTGCATGTGTTGTCATGAAACGAATCAATGGCTTTTTTTTGGGATCAAACCCATGATTGATGCACTGCTAGTGAAATATTTACCACAATTAGTAACCATTTAAAGTCTGTGTGAACTGGAAGTTTGTGAGAGGCCTGTCATACACCCGGCGCGATAAGGCGCAAAGACTTGTATGGCATGATTTGTTGCTATTTTCAGACCAGTGCAAGACTAATTTTCACGTTTTGCGCCACATTGTTTAAATAGAAAATTTATTTTCGCCACTTTGTATTGGACTTTTTTTTTTGTTTGAGGAACTGAAATAGACTATGCCATTGACCAACTAAAAGCTGGTCTAAAGCCCAGTGCAGAGCACATTAGTTATGTGCCTATGTGGATCCAAATGCTTACACATTGCTTAATGCACACAGGATGTACAGCAATACACAAATATCTTTACATTTGAAAAAAAGGATTAAAATGTTACAATTTTTTTTTTACATAAATATAAAAACAACTGCCTCCTGCCATGCCCTCTTCATGTCTGGGGGCTTTTTTCAGTTTGTTCATGACAATTTGCATTTGTATAATGTTATTATTATTAGCAGTGATATTATATGCGTATTTATATTTGTTTTAATAAAAACAAGTTAAGATTTGTCCACCTGTCAGGTTTTAGAGACGTCTGCATCACCATATGGGGTGTGTGTTTGACCACACTTCATTATTATTGTTGATTAATTCGATTGCTGGAAATTAGAACTGAATTTAGAAATAGTTTTGAAAAAATATTTGCACTTAACAAATTAAATATGTAGGCTAATGGATGTCTTCAGTGGAGTGGGTTTCCACCGTCTCCTCGTCCACGAAATTAAAGGACTAAAGTAAAGAGTAAAAGTAAAGACAAAGTAAAGAGGCCGAATGGAGGAGGCTTGTTCTTTATCCTCGTGCTGCAGATGCTCTGTTTAACTGTTTTCTTGCTGGTGAAGCATTCAGTTTTTCCACTTACAAAGTCCGCCATGTAAATAGCTGATGCACCATGGCGCAACACAGCTCACTCTTAAAGGGAATGGAAGATGAGACTCTGGTTTAATGCACATTATGGTCAAAACACACCCATAACTCATTAAGAGAATAAGCACAACCTTCTTAGAGCATGCGGTGCGGCACAAACAGTATTTTTCTGTTCTTAAAATAGCAAAAGTGGATTCATACATGCTCTTAATGCTTTTGCGCCATGCGCTTAAGACTTAGATCGTTACAATAGATTGTTGAGTATGGTTTTGTTGTGCATCTTTCCCTCATAGCAAAGTAATGGTAAGAATGTTAGGAATATTGTGGCTGAAGCAGTCAAACTGACGTGAATGGAAAAGGACTGCCACTATAATGCAGAAGCAAATGGCCAGACTTTGATTGAAGGTTACAGGACAATTTGTATTTCAGTGGTGTAACTTAGATTAGTTATTCACCTAAAGATTAGCAATATGCAATAGTGCTCTGATTTGAGCTACTATTTGCTCAGGTTTGACCTACTAAAAATGCCACTAACTTAATTAGTTTTCTTGTTCTCTTCCTGCTCGTTTTTACACCTGCAGAGTAAATCTGCACCTGCTACGGTGGTTTCTGTTTAGTAAATTTGTCAAGTCCCAGATTCACTGCAAAACACATTTGCACAATACAGTGCATGTTTAAAGAACGCCGCATGATTATTCCAGTCCCCTCGGCTCACTGAAGAGATACGGTATTATCTCAATGGAAATGAGAATCTGTACTGCATTGTACCAGCTCTCATAAGGATGAACGTGTTTGCAAAGAGCCAGGTTTGTGGAGCGCGCTTTTTAATTGATGGGCTCATGTAAGCGTGTCGTGGACAATGTTTACAACCTTTGAGCAGAGGGACACGCGTGCTGCACATGCAAGACACATGTGAGGCATGAAATTAGGCTGTGACAAGCGAACCGAACACAGTACTGTTAAGAAGACGCTGTGAGCGCTGATTTCGCACAATGAATCAGGACAAGTGTGTCTCACAGTCACATTTAGCACATGATCCTGTTGAGCAACCACATTTACTCTCTACAGTTGTTTTATTGGACAGTCAGACAGTTGTGCGCTGTGTAAGGCCTGTTCTTCCTCCTCCTGTGCTTAGCTAATCAGTTGTTTAGATGTCCCAGGGACATATAAATGTTGTTAAAAGCATTGACAGTGTTTGTTAATTCCTTAATCAGGGCTATCTATTGTGCGGATGTGTTTCTGTTTCATGTTAACCTGTCTTACACAAGTCTGCTGCATTGCTTGCCTCTCTGCGGCTACAAACATAAACCCCCTCCTTCCTAGAACTCACTCTTGTCCTTTGATTGGCTGCAGCCCGAGCAAGGCATAAGCTGTTCCCTAGCAACAGAGTGTGGAACAGCCAATGCAGGGCTGCGTTGTGGAAGGAGCCACTTTGCCAATTTGCTGTTACCAAGGTGTTCTTAGTGCAGCAAGAGATTGTAGCGCCACTAGGCAATGGAGGGGGACAATTTAAAGTTTGGATGTGTTTTCAGTTATGTGTCTTGGCCTGTTGTTGGTTCCTATGTGCCATAAAAGTCCACACATTTACAGTGTGTTTGTGGAGGTTATTCTTCCTGCCTATGTGCGCTCAGGCATTGATGCATACTAAATCACTTAGTGTGGACACAGTTGATAGATATGTATTTGATCTATTTTAAAATTATGTAACTGAGTTTCATAATTCAGAAATGATTCACTAGACAGAATCTTTACTGTAATTTAAAGCTGCACAATATGATTAAGACAAATAAAAGTATAATTCAAGCACAAGTTCACACAGACCTGAAGATTCTGTAATCAACTGACTCTTTTGTTACAAAACCAATATGGGTTTGTTTCTACCATCAAAGGCAAACAGCTGTCTTTTAATACAGAAATCCCAAATTGGGAAAGGTATATACAGGGGTATATGTGAAGAGGAGGAGGAGTGGGGGGTGATTTCCAGGAGATTATGATTCATTTGCGGGCATTTGAGAGTCTCTATGCGGGAGACTTCCGGAAGACTTGGGATGTCTGTTAATAAGTTGTTCTTATCACTCTTCTATGCAAGTATAAAGAATTGATCAAAAAGATCATCAAATAAGGATGTCCGACCCTACTTCTGAAGAACTAGGAGAGTTTAAAACTGTTGCTAAAAAACATTCCTGTCTAATCAAGGACTCTGAGTTGCTAGAAATGTATGGAACTCAGGATTGACGATCTAGGAAGAGGAATAGACACCACTGCCACCCCAAAAAACAAACTTTGGGTAAACTATTCTCACTGTGAGAATTCATGTGGTGCATCTTCACTTACCGAGTTCACTTTGAGCTGGGACTGATTCTCGTCATCGTGCTCTAGTGCAATAGGTGGGGATTTCTGTGGGGGTGAGAGTGTTAGGTCCCTGCGGAGGGGCCGAGCCTCTAGCTTTTCCCCCACTCGTAGACTGTCCAATTTTTGCACTGAGTCCAGAGCTGGGCCCTCCCGGGTGTCCCTGGGACCCGAGGCATCCCGGACATCCCGGTCCCGATCACGGTTCTTGCCCCGTCGCTGTAACGTATGTGCATGGGACTCTGAGTGACCGTGTCGCTCCTCCCCATGCCCATAGGGCTTCTGGGAGTTATGGGAGTCCATTGGCTGTAACGGCCTCATCTCCATTTCATAATTGCTCAGTTTTTCCTCATCCTGCTCAAGGAGACGGGAGTGAGCCAAACTGTCCCCGTGTACACGCTGAGATGTCCAGGAAGCCGAAGGTCCATCTGTTCGTCTTTCCCTTGGGGTTTTGTGATTGGAGGAACTGTGGTCTCGAGGCTTATGATTAGAAGAGTGCTTGTGGCCATTGGCCCGTGCCGCTCCAACCCGTACCTCGTCCTGTACTGAAGGGGTTGTAGAGCGGCTGCTACCCCGACTTCCACCTCTACTGCTCCCCCCACGGGAGGGACGCTTTTCCTCACTCCAGCTGTTAGCCCTCAGGTAATCTCCACCTCCACCTGAACCACCACCACCACCACCTCCACCTCTCCCTTCCATCAGCACCTGGATCTCTTGCGTTCCCCCACGCTCTTCGTCCACTGCAGTCTGTCTCAAGAAGCGGGCATTTTTGGTGCGGTGGGAAGATTTGGTGGTCGGGCTACAAGGAGGCGTGGAGGGCCGACTGGGAGTGGGACTCACATCTGGGGTAAGGTCCGGAGGTGTGGAGCCTTTCATATAGAGTTCAGTGCTGTCTGCAGTCCCACTGGATATAACTTCCACATCGTTCTCACTCGAGTTCTGCTGTTTGGGTCGCTGGCACTCCACTCCTACTTGACACAAAGAGACAAGTCTGAGTTTTACATTTAAAACATGTAGGCATGGCATGGTATTGTTGAACTTCATTCCGCCAAAGTGGGTTTAACGGATGTAAATATAAGATATAAAGTATAAAAATGGACGCGTAAATATAAGATAAAGCAGGAACTTGGAGATCTCAGTCAAATTCTTGTTTGTCTACATATTTTAGAACAAAAAGATTTTTTCACACAATTTATGTGCTATGATTCAAGTCTCATGATGCCATAGGATTGGGTAGGCAACTGTGATCCTGGAGGACCACAATGCTTTAACCTATTAAGGCCCAAGCTGTTTTTTGGCATGCGTTTTTTACTTCTCTTTGCTATTTGGGCTTATCGAAACCTAATTAGAATAAAACCTAAGTATCATCTTTTGATATGATGCATTTTTACAGAAAAAAGATGTCCATATATGTGGACTCGTGGTTAATAACATATACATACAGTACATATTTTTTGAACATGTTTTGACTATCAGAAAGTAAAAACATTTTTTTTGACCATTTTGGACAGCTAAAAATAGTGTTTGGGACATTTCATATGCTACAAAACAGTTGGATGTCATTGTGTCTGTAACAAGATATAAAACATTCAAAGTATACAATTGTGGACATAAGAGCTAAATGTCCTGTCCACATGTGTGGCCACTAAGCCCTAGGAGGTTAAGGGTTATGGATCTGAACACATGGCCCTTCATGACTGGAGTTGCCCACCCCAATATAGGATAATCATAGTTGTCGTTAATACATACGATTATGAAGACTGTAATCATTTGTGTATTCAAATTCAAAACAGAGGAGTTTATATGCCACTCTACGTTAGACATTTTTGACACCAAAATGTCATTGATTCTCACTTTTGGTTATTTCTGCACCACTCTTGTTTGTTCAAAGCAACCATTCAGGGAAAGCTTGATACAGTAAAACTTATCAAAGCTTTCCAGAGTCAGCACCACAGTTGCTCTAATCAGCTTGGCTAATGAGAATGGAGATTTTCAAGTCTGTTTGCGCTACAGGCGCACATCCCTATGTACCCACAAGTACATAACTCTGTTTAACCCTATAAAGGTTTGCACACCCAATCGTAAACATCATTTATAAATCTGCTGCAAGTCAGCACATCTCAGCCAAGTTTGTGCTAACATTTCTAAAGTCATTAGATGACATAACTTGATCATTTAGAAATATCAACCCTTCCAGGAGGTCGCACACAATGATGCAGCACAGCATGTAGGCTCATTGCTCTCCTGTAAAGGGTGTTTGGTGATGGGATGTGATCTGAAAGTGTATAAATTCTGCCGGTGTGTGGGGGTGTGACAGCGACCAAAAGTGTGACTGTGTATACAGTATGTGTGTTTATGTATGTGGGTGGTGTGAATATGTGTGTGTGCATGCATAAATTTCATTGTGTATGTCGGGAAGCTTCGCGTGGGCTCCTCATAAAGGTCAGTGCTGACCTCCCCTTATCTTCTTATTGCCTCTTCTATCACTCATTCCACCCGCATGGCACGGTAGGGGCATTGACCCCTACAGCCCCGAACTCATCCGGCACCTACACACACACAGAGGCTTTCACCCTCACTCTGCTGCTTTCCTTTACCAGCTGTCTTCCAGCCTAGTGTATACTTCGTGTATAGACATATTATGACCACATTATGCACACCTTTAAAAGTACATTTCTTTAATAGCGAGTATAAAGTCATTCACATTAGAAAGATTTATCCTCATCAAGTATAAGTTCTTTTAAACATTATGCTTGTGTAGAATAGAGTTGTAAGTCCCTTTACAAATACGCATGTCAATGTGGACATCTATTATGTTGCCATATTCAGTCAGCAGCTAGCTCTCAGCAACTCTCACATGTTCGCCCACTGAAGCTAAGCAGGGTGGTCCCACTTTCTATTAAGTGGCCTTAACTAATATGTACTTACACAGAAATTAATAATTCAATGTACATATTGTGTAAATACATGTTTTTACGTTGTACTTATGTTTGATTAAATACCTGTCTGTAATTACATCTTTAATTAATTTCTGTAATAACATTTGTAAATACACTGTTGACCATCCCTTACGCATTAACCCATTCTTAAACCTGGCCATACCACCAAACTTGTCCTTAACCCTACCCCTATCCCAACTATCCCACCTCGTGTGTTTTCAAATACATTATGAACACAGTAAGTACATTGTATTTATTTTTTTGATGCAAGTACATAGTAATTAAGGACACTTAATATAAAGTGGGACCAGCAGGGCTGTGCCCGGATGGTACCCGGATCATAGGAGGCTACATGGGAAAGTTAGGGCGTACTCACACCATGTACAGTTCCCTTTAACCGGGCCAAAGCACGCTTGTCCCCCTTCCGTCTCCCCCGATGGCCTGCAATCACATTGCATTCGGGCCTGAACACGCTTGCGTCATCGATGATGCGCTGTCAGTGTAAGAGAAGCGATCTCGGAGATTTCAGTGGAGATTTCTTTACATCATTATATCTTTTTAGTCGTTTGATATGCAGTGACACACAGTCAAATATTCCGCCGAACAGATCAGCCACTGCTTAAACAATCATAAAGTCCTCGTGCTGCAGGAATTAGAAGGTTTACTAAAGGCGCAGCTGTCGTGCAGAGAGGGGTTTGCGTCTTTAATAATTTACGACAGTTCGCATTTATTAAACAGTAATAATGATTAATAAATCCATATGAAACAGTCCCGTCACGTCTCCTCTTCAGTTTCGGGCTCAGGCGAGCTTTGCACTCACACTACAAGCGTACCGCACCAAAGCCCAAGTGAACCGCACTCAGGCACACCTCTTCCAACCGGGCCAGGACCGTCCAACTGTACCGTGCCTAAGCCCGGTTCAGCGCACTCACACTTCTAAAGTTGCTGCTGGAAGTAGTGTTAGTGAGGCCAGCAGGGGTGTTCAACCTGTGGTCAGTGTGGGTCCTAATACCCCAGTATATTGATGGGGACTCTATACTGCTCAGAGAGCACCGTCTTTCGGATGAGATGTTAAACTGAGGCCCTGACCCTCTGTGGTCATTAAAAAAATCCAAAGATGTCCTCTAAAAAAGAGGAGGAGTTTAAGGTCAAACTTTATTTTGATGGTCCATTTGTTTAATTTAAGTTACAATGCAACTCATTATCATTAGATTATAAGTAAACTGTTAGGTTGGGGTTAGGGGTGGGTTTGTGTAAATTAACGTGTATTTGGAAAGTTTCCTATAGTCAGTTAAATGTCTGTTGAATGTCAGTATCAACAGATATTAAGTATACAGTCTACTAATACTCAAATGGACCATCAAAATAAAGTGTTACCGAGTTTAACCCTGGCATCCTGGCCAAATTTACTGGATGGTACCCGGAAGGGAGGCTACATGGGAAAGTTAGGTTGCTGCTGGAAGTAGTGTTAGTGAGGCCAGCAGGGGGCATTCAACCTGTGGTCAGTGTGGGTCCTAATGCCCCAGTATATTGATGGGGACTCTATACTGCTCAGTGAGCACCGTCTTTCGGATAAGACATTAAACTGAGGTCCTGCCTCTCTGTGGTCATTAAAAAATCCAAAGATGTCCACTAAGAAAGAGGAGGAGTTTAAGGTCACTTTATTTCGATGGTCCGTTTGTTGAATTTAAGTTACATTGCAACTAATTCTCGTTAGATTAGAAGTAGACTGTTAGGTTGGGGTCAGGGTTAGGGTTGGTGTAAATTAACATGTGTTTGCAAAGTTTCCTATAGTCAGTTAAATGTCTGTTGAATGTCAGTATCAACAGATATTAAGTACACTCTAAAAAAACAGGTGCTAAATAGCACCAAAACTGGTTCTTTGGTCGTAGCGAGGGGGGAACCTTTTTTGGTGCTATACAGCACCTTAAAAAAATAGGTGCTATATAGTACTTTTGTCAAATGGTGCTATATAGCACCTATATTTTAAGGTGCTCATAATGTTACTTTACCCTTTCCGCAAATAAAACCGGCATAAGAGTTATGAGAATTAGCTATGAGAACAAGTGCTTACCAGTAGTAGTGGTGCTATATAGCACTTTAACCCCCCAAAGAACCACTGAAAAACCTTTATGGTGCTTTAAAGATTCATTACACAGTAAAAGTGCTATATAGCACCCTGACCACCTTAAAGAACCACTGAAGAACCACTGAAGAACCTTTATGGTGCTTTAAAAGTTCTTTACACAGTAAAAGTGCTAAATAGCACCTCAAATATCGTAAAGAACTACTGAAGAACCACTGAAGAACCTTTTTTTTTTAGAGTGTAGACAGTCTACTAATACTCAAATGGACCATCAAAATAAAATGTTACTGAGTTTAACCCTTGCATCCTGGCCAAATTTACCCACTGGCCCATCATGGCCTCCTAAATATCCCCATGTCTTAATTGGCTTCATCACTCTGTCTACTCTCCACCAATCAGCTCTGAAATTATGGCCTGTTTTGCCTTGTGGACAAAATATGTAGCTCAAAAACAAAGGAATATAAGTGGTTAAGACAATTTGGCGACACGCTTATAGTACACGTGTATTATGCTGGTGGCAAAAGTAATTTGAGTGCCCACTGTATGCGTGCATGCAATCCCATATGCATAAAACACAAATATACTTTGGGCTTAACGTATCGTCCTCTTGCTACTAGCTAAAGCTAACAGATTAAGCGCTCTTCTTTTACATTTATGTCAGTAGGGCACTGAAAATCAAAATATGCTCAACTTTTAAATCACGGTGGGAGAGTGTTTTCAAATTACTTATTGGAGTATTTAGCAATCGCAGCTAACTGGAAAGCTTAGTCAAGCTGTCAAACAGTTTGAAGCCTGGGTATTTTTAGTCTCCAGACTCGGCTGGTTGCACTCACTGTTTCCTCTGTGCTGGAAAGAGGGAGAGAACTCTTTGGCGGTGATCCGGGCCAACCTGCACTCTTCCTGGGCTTTCTGCGCTGCTGCTGTCGCGGCGTCGGCTTTCCCTCTGGCATGAGCTGTCCTGTGGACGTAGAAATTTAAGAGAAAGAAGACAGATAAAGATTAAAAAAGGGAAAAGTATGTGTTGTTTTTCATTTGAGATGAAACTTGTGAGGCACCAGTGAACACCGAAATGAATGGAACAATTTTCTTAAAGGACAATTCACCCAAAAATGAAAAGTTGCTATTAATGTACTACTCCCCAGGCCATTCATGAGGTGGAAGACCTTTCTTCCACAAAAAAACAAGAAAATTTCTAGTTGAAACCGTAGTTCTTGGAGATTTCATAAAATGCAAGTCAACAAAAATCTAAAATTTTGGGTGAACTATCCCTTTAACACTAAAATAACATCTTTTTGACATACACATAAATAGAAAACATCATTTTGTAGTATTTTGTTTTCAGTTTTTATATAATTCTTTAGACAAAAAACAAATGTTTAAGCTTCAGAAAACATTGTCCTTTTCTGATATATGTTAATAAAAGGCTTTTCGCAAGAGCCCTGAAACCCCCTCTTTGAGTTCAAGTCTGTCTCTGAAATGCTCTGCTTCGAGATAGGCGTGAAGCTCTGCAGGCAGAGTGGAGTGAACAACTGTTGCAGTTGGCTCATAAATTGAGACACAAACCATGAGGAAACCCACGATTTTATAGTTTACATAGTTAAAATGCAAAGAAATAAACAGTAAGTAATTTAATGTCCTGCTACATTTGTTGTTCGTAGTTTCATATACACAACCACAATTTGTTATGTCATTATATAGACAATCATGTTTATATATAAACTCTATAAATGACCCTGAATCTCCGGGTCTGAATGCAGACACAGTGGATAGCAGTGCAGCAGGTCTCGTGCCCTCTCTATTCCAACCAATAACCCTGCCAGGTAATCTGGAGGATTTTGAACATATGCGAACACAGCAGCACGGATATAGGCGATGTGTCTGAAAAACGAACCATAGACTGTAACGAACTCAACTGATAAGCAACAAAGTCCACCATTCTCCAATTCTCGTACAGACAAAAATGCTTGCTGCAAACCAACAGCTTTGCTGTATCGGCCCTGACAGCATCACTGGGAAAAACATGCAGCAAACCCTATGGAAACAAACACATACGACCCGTGTCTCACCCAGTCATTGGGGCTCACAGCTTAGCAGGTCTGCTTTGCCTTCGGAAAGCACATGCTCTCTTGAATAATTAAGAAGCATAGGATGAGAAAACTTCGCTATGAATAATAATGAGGCACCACGGTGGCGTAATGAGTAGTACGTTCGTCTCACAGCAAGAAGGTTGCTGGTTTGAGCCTCGGCTGGGTCAGTTGGCATTTCTGTCTGGAGTTTGCATGTTCTCCCCGTGGTCGTGTGGGTTTCCTCCGGGTGCTCCGGTTTCCCCCACAAGTCCAAAGACGTGGTATAGGTGTATTGGGTAGGCTAAATTGTTCGTAGTGTATGAGTGTGTATGGATGTTTCCCAGAGATGGGTTGCAGCTGGAAGGGCATCCGCTGTGTAAAACAGATGCTGGATAAGGTGGCGGTTCATTCCGCTGTGCCAACCCCAGATTAATAACGGGACTAAGCCGAAAAGAAAATGAATGAATGAATAATAATGAGAAACCAATGCATCATCGCTCCACTTGCAGATTTGCGCTACGTCACAGATTTTGATCCCGTCCCAAAAATTATTTTAAACCCGGAAGATGAAATTAGCTGACAAAAGCTCAAAATTTTTCAGTTTTTCCCACAATTAAAGCTGACATCTGCTAACATTGTCTTAACTGATGCTCAACACACACAAATCTGATAAAATCTCAAAAAAGTGAACCTATAATTTTTTTATAACCTATAATTTAGAAGACAGTTTATCAGACCATAATAGAATAAAACAAACATTATTATTTGCTATTTAGTCTTATTATTGTTAAATCAAATAACCTGCTCCTCCTCTGAAAAGTATTTATTTGTAATTTTCTAGACTTTAAAACATTCTTTTTTTGAAATCTCATATTTAGATCAGTGAAGTCTTGCTACACATTAAAAAGAGTCAAATTACAGACTTTTTTATGCCCCATAGCAAACATATAGTGTAATAAAACCATACTTATAATTCATATTATTATGCTTTAAGGATGGCATTTTCATTGTCCAGTTTTAATTAGGGAAAACCTTGCTCTACGAGACAGACCACAACCAAAGCGCATAAATATATGGTTCAGCTAATAAACGATCCAGTCATTAAATTTATAAGGCATATGCTTCAGCGCCTGCAAGATACTGACACTCTGATTATCCAAGGGTTGACGATAAATACAGGCTGAAGACAAACAATTACACAGCAGTCGCACACCCGCCGTCTGAGAAACGCTCTCGGGACGCCACCGAGTCATGCCTTTTCTGACACTGTAAT
The DNA here is from genome assembly GCA_903798035.1 of Danio albolineatus. Lineage (NCBI taxonomy): Eukaryota > Metazoa > Chordata > Actinopteri > Cypriniformes > Danionidae > Danio > Danio albolineatus. The sequence goes on from CAIGQQ010038113.1 coordinate 5,739,889, forward strand.
TCTCACTTGCTTTAACTCCGTAAACTTGCCAAGACTCTGTAAAACGAACTTTAATGCAGATGAAATAACCACTTTTCGATGTAAACCTCTGTTACAGAGTTGAGAGAAATGTCCTCCTGATTGAAGATACAAATTATTATCCCCTTTTTATTAGTCTTTTTCAAACATTTCCCAAATGATGTTGACCAGGAAGGAATTTTTCACAGTATTTCCTATAATATTTTTTTTCTGGAGAAAGTCTTATTTGTTTTATTTCAGCTAGAATAAAAGCAGTTTTTTTCTTTAAAAAAAAAAAACATTTTTAGGTCAATATTATTAGCCTTTTAAGCAATATTTTTTTATTTTCTACAGCAGGTGTTTACCAAAGTGGGGGTCACGAGACAATGAGGTTTAATGCTTGGTGATTTCCAAAAATATCATACTGTATTACAACCTATTATTGACTATTACAACCACCATATTTTATCCATAAGCAGCCTGATCTCACGAGGAAACTATTTTATGTTTTGTCAGTTTAGTGGTTATTTATTTTATTTTATTTTATTTTATTTTTAGGGGGAGTGTTACAAACATTTTTCAAAATTATTTTAATCCACAAGGGAACGCAACATAAAGAGGACACATGAATCCAGTTTCATCTAAACTAGTACATTTATTACAACAAAAAAATCACGTCATAACTACGCAAGAATGAATAAAGAATCAAAACTCACGTTCTCCAACAAATATCCAATACTGTAAAAAATTAATCTGTAAAATTTACGGTATAAAACTGTAGTAATTTCTACAGTAATTTTTACAGTAAACTACTGTATTTCAAAAATTTATAGAGGTAATATGTCTATATTTTGAATTACCAACATCTACACATCACATCTTTTCTTACACAGATAGACACCGTTAACACAGCCATATGCAGGTGGTGATGAGAAAGTTACATAATGAGCCAATGGTCATCACAAACAACTTTTCCCACCAGCAGATTAGTGTATCAGTGTATAGAAGGTGCTCAGTGCCATTCACACAGCTACTAAACACCAGTATGGTAACACACATAAACTTCATGAAATGAACATTGTTTATCAACATTAGATGTAACATCAATGTCTAATCTATATAACTGATGGGGAAACAATTAAAAAGATCCATATTAATGTCAACAAAAAGCATAAAAAGTGATGTGCCATGCAGGGAATTCTGGGAGAGTCCATTTACGGTTATTCACCGTATATAAAGGAAACATACTGCGAACCAGGTTACAGATTTTTACTGTAGCAGTTTTACAGTTTTTTTTTTTACCGGTTGAAATCACGGCCATTTTTTACAGTGTAACCCAAGACAAACAAACCCAACAAATAACAAAGCATAATAAAAGAAAGACTTAAAGAAGAAAAAAGGCAGGACATGAAAATAAAATAGATAAAGCTTGATGGCTGGCAGTGAAGCCTCCTCTCTCTTCGCTCAACGTCGGTCCATATTTATTGCCAATTTGCAGTAGCGCGACTCGCCGCAGGTTTCCAGACTCCAGGAAACAAACAGTGAGTGACGTCATCACTCACATGTACAAGCAGGCAACGGCCGTCCCTGCCCCTAAACCCAACCGTCATTGGAGGATGAGCAATTTGCACTAAATTGTATGAATGAGATCATACGAATTCATACGAATTAGCCACTAAATCAAAAAGTTACGAATTGCCGTACATTTAAAAAAAACAAACATGCAAATAAAAAGCCATCAGCCTTTCAATTCCTTTTCCATTGGATTGCGCCCCCTGTGGTTATTATGCTAGGTTAATAATATTAGATCATTTTTGTGTCGTCAATAAGCTCGTTTATATGGTTCCTATTGGTGTGTGTGCACCGTTGTGTGCACTGTTTGTATGTTTAAAACCACCTCCGAGGACAGTGGGGATCACGAGTCACTGGAATTTTTATTTTGGGTGTCGCGAGCTAAAAAGTTTGGGAACCCCTGGTCTACAGATCAAACCATCATTATACAATGACTTGCCTAATTAACCTAACTTGCTTTTTTAACCTAGGTAAGCCCTTAAATTGCACTTTAAGCTGAATGCTAGTGCATGGCAAAGATAAACGAATTTTCAGTTGGAATCAGTTATTAGAAATAGATTATTAAAACTATTATCTTTAGAAATGTGTTAAAAACAGTCTTCTTTCCATATGAACAGAAATCTGGAAAAAATATACTGGAGAACTAATAATTCTGACTTCAACTGAATATATTCTTACATATTTTTCAAGCTTTAGGCCAAACGTTTTCTGTATAAACAAAGCAAAACCCCCAATTATCCTCTATACAGTAGACAAGTATTGTTCGCTATTTCCCATCTGGACCTCCAAGAACCGGCAACAGTGCTTGCTTGGGCTGCTAAATAATTCACTGAGGAAATCAATGTGGTCTTGTGTCTGAGAGAATAAAACGAGAGCTAGCGTTCACAACCTCGCCTTTTAAAGTGTGATTCTTCATTCATCACCGCCATCTGTTTTACCTGCGATCCAGACTGTGAATGTCGATGACGCAGAGTATTACGCTGACATCTTCGCCGTATTTCTTAATCAGGGTTGTTTTCCAGATAAATCGACTTCGGTGTGATGGGGAGAGATTACTTAAATTAAGTTAAAGCATTTCTTGTTTGCGTTGTCATTTGCTACGTTTCCATCCACTTATTTTTATGCGCATTTAGGAATATTGAATAAAAAAGGCTTGTGTAATTGAATATAACTAAATATAATTTAATAGATAAGATGAAAGTCCCAAAGTGGATTCTCCAATCGCAGCTAATCCCATTTTGCTGTTTGATATTTGGCAGCAGTTTATCAGAAAGTGATGATTTTGTTCTCTTTGACTCGTTGGATGTAAACGACACTTTATTTGCAAACCACATACGTTTAATTCACATCTTTTGTCGGATTAGATATTAAGAATAGTTACTCACCCTCATGTTATGACTATATATAATTTTTTGTGCTAAACGCAAAAGAAGATGTTTTAAGGAATGTTAGAAATGTATGTGTTTCACAGTAAAAAAAAAAAAAAAGTGTTGAGTGGCACTGAAAGGCATGTTAAATTTTTTTCAGAAACAGATTAAGATTATTGTGGCAATCTTTAATCATGTTAAGTTGTTGTTATTGCCAGCAGTGTTGCCATTGCTGTAGATTACTTCCTACATTCCTGCCGAACTACAAATCCCAGAAGTAATTGCACCAATCACTCCTGCCACAGCTGACAGTCATCTGGACACACATAGCTGAATCTAGCTGATCATTTCATTATTTTGTTTATTTGGCCTCGTAGTTCACTGACAAGTTTTGTAAAGTAAATATGCTTACATATGAGAGTGGGAGATTTTTGAATGAGGGGTGCATTATTGATTTTACAATAATTGAAGGAAACACGCACTATGATGACATCATAATAGAAAATATGTCATCTCAAGGCATCTCTGGCGCAGCTTCCAATCATCGTCAATGTAGTGCAAACCTGCAATGTGTTTTACATGTTTTGAGAGGTGTGCAGGTATACGTAGCTCTGCGTTTGACGCAGAAGTATAAGTCAGCCTTAGCAGAACGGGGTCACCTGACTCCATATACTGTAGGGAAAGTAATTGAAAAAAATGACGTGGAAAAAATAGATCGATAATAGGTTATGAATGTTGGATTTCGATTACTTTTCGATTCATCGCCCAGCCCTAGCTGAAAATCATCATCATTGATTACCCGGACTATTTAAAGCACTTAATTTCACACACACATTGCTGAGTATTGTCTGGCTGTTGCATTCAATTAATAGCGGTTTCCTTGTTTCTTGTTTTCCTGTGTTTTTGACTTTTGGACTGTTTATCGTGTTTATTTTTTTTTATTCTTTGCCACCTGCCCTGAACCTTCTGTCTGTCTTTGGATAACGCTCTTGGATTCTCTAATACACAGTACAGTTTATTTGCTCGTTTTCAGCCACTGCCTGCCTGAACATTCTAAAATAAAGCAGCATTTGGAACTACTGTACCCCCTTCTGTACATCCACCATTCGCAACAGTTGGTCACTAAATGTTGAAACTTGAAAATAATTTATGTATAATAAATGACGTTTTTTAGGTATCTTAAAGCATTTGCATTCATTGCATATCCAAAAACTTTTTTGTTTTATTTATTTAAAAAAAAACAAATTAATTTTTTTGCCGCAAAATACCTAGAAATGTGGGTTGTGATGAGGGTTAAATTATCAAATCTTATTGAGTATATATTAGAATAAATTAAACACTTTATAAGGGTGTCACGGTGATGCAGTGGGTAGCACGATTGCCTCACAGCAAGAAGGTCGCTGGTTTCTGCCTCGGCAAGGTCAGTTGACATTTCGGTGTGGAGTTTGCATGTTCTCCCTGTGATCGCACCGGTTTCCTCCGGGTGCTCCGGTTTCCCCCACAAGTCCAAAGACATGTGGTATACGTGCGTGTATGGATGTTTCCCAGTGATGGGTTACAGCTGGAAGGGCATCCGCTGTGTAAAACATATGCTGGATAAGTTGGTGGTTCATTCTGCTGTGGCAACCCCTGGTTAATAAAGGGACTAAGCCTAAAAAAATTAATAAATGAAAACACTGTATAAAATAAGTGAAGTTTATTTATAAACTAATTTCGAGAGGATCATGTGCTTATGATTGCTTGCTGCTGGTGCTGCGTTATCCAATTTATGATTCATCAATCAGATGACTCCAAAGCCACTATAAATAAGTTCCATATCACAGCCATCTTCGTTTTGAAGAATCTCCCCTTCCACCCCTACTCCTCCTCCTTTCCTAGATGGGTGGCCCAGTGGCCCAGTGGTTAGCACTGTTGCCTCACAGCAAGAACATCACTGGTTCTAGTCCTTACCAAGCCAGCTGACGTTTCTGTGCGAAGTTTACACATTCTCCTCATGCTCCTAATGTCCAAAAACATGTAACAAGTTAATTGACCAATCCAAATCGGCTCCATAGATATGCTCCCAGTAAATAGTATCTCTTAGGAGTAATCACTATCTGTTCATTAGCTACTACAGCAGGGGAGTTCTCGAGATCTACCTGAACTCAAACTCCCCTCTCGCCTTTCAAAATGAAAGGGAGCCCCGGGCTCGAGGATCTTATGAGCTCAGGGCTCTCTCCTGGGACAGCATGCCAAACAAGCTTTATAATCAATCATCAGCTAAGTGTGAACTCTTGAAAACACTATAAAAATTAATTCACAATTGACTTGACTTTATTGTCATTCACATGTACATGTATACAGAATTAAATTTCATAGCATTGGCTGTGCAGATTCAATAAGAATAACCTTAAACAATAAATAAATAAATAATATGCCAAAAATCTTATATACAGCAGCTGACTTGCGGTCCTCATCGTCAGGAAGATCTACAGTGCCAGTCACAATAGTGCATACAAGTTTTAGAGAGAGAAAAATGTACATAAATAAATAAATTGTGACCAGTTAAGAGTTTAAGATTACAGTTCCCCTATTTTTCCAGAGTTTTAATGAACTTTTTTTATGTTTTAACAGATTGCAGTTGTACATCTTGTCACAGATATATTATTGAGGAAAAAGGAGAACATAAACCCCAGGTATGAGGATGCTTCCAATTTCTGAACTTTTTCTTCTCTTTCTCCTTAATTTCATTGTAGGTGAAGCAAACATGGCAGTATACATAAGCAGGAGGGATAAAATTAAAGTCTAGAGTGATGTGATGGTGAATTTGTATTTATAAAAAAAAATTAAAAAAGGATAAAAGCAAGTGTTGGTTGAGTTTAAATTCAGCAAAAAGACTCAAAAGGTGGTGTTATAATGATGCAATTTGCTCTGTTGTAGACAAATTGAGTTGTTTTTCTTGTGTGGTCTAATGTTCGAGTCTATTGTTAACGGTAAACTTTTTTGAGTGTTGTATTAGAATAGTTCTATAATAGTATAAATATAAAATCTGGAATAAATGTTTGATTAAAATCTCAGAATCTCTCTCTCTCTCCTTGTTTGTGCAGTGTCTGTCTTGGTGCAGTATTGCATGTCGATGCTCATCGATTGCACCTCTTCCTTTCTGCTCGAGGCTCTCTTCATCCAGCCAGCCAAGCCTTGTGCATCTGTGTGTGTAAGAAACTGTGTGTGTGTGTGTGACATGCGAGGGTTTAAACAGGGTTACAGCTTGTGGTGTGATTCGAATGTGTTTGCATGTACTTGCAAGTACAAGTTTGAGATTTGGACCATCAGAATTAGGACCAAGACAGTCAATTGAGGACATGAGGGCTGTTTGCTGGTTCAGGTTTGGTTTTAGAGTCATGATTAAATATGACCAACAAACAAGATATTTTGATACATTTTAGATACAGAAGAACCACTAGTACTTGTCGAGGGGTATTCAAGTGTGACTCAAATATATATATATATATATATATATATATATATATATATATATATATATATATATATAAATTTTTATAAATACGGCAGATAAGAAGATTCAATTGGATAATAGCTGTAATGTATGTATCTGACATAGAACAAATGCATACATCCTTGTTGATCTTCTGGACTTTAACAGGGTATCTACAAGCTTCTCTGAGTTATATTTAAGACTTTTTAAGACCTTTTTAATACCACACAGAATGAAATTTCAGACCAACTTTATAGTGAAACTGCTCATGTGAAAAATCAGCACATGCCGGTCCCTGGCTGGTTGATCTGTAGTTTTTCATTTAATAATGTACGGGTTGACGCAGCTGTTATAAGCTACTATAATGCAAACTCTCTTTGCGTAGTTGAAATCTCAGCGAACATTAATTACATAAACAAATTTCCTGCGAGCGTGTTTTTATTATTGGCTTCTGCAAAAGACTATGGACTTTGGTTCCACCTATATTGTTCTGTAAGATTTCAAAATTACATTACATATTTCGGTTTGATTGCATTTTTAAGACCTCTGAAATGTAGATTTAACACATTTAAACACTAATTAAGGTCTTATTTTTGTACTAAGGAATTTAAGACTTTTTTTTTAGGATCTTCCGACGCGCTGATTACAGTAAGTGCTCTGTTTTGGGTTTAGGAATTGACTTTTAAATAAGTTCAAATAATCACAGGCTCATAGGAAATGCATGCCTCAGGCTGCTTTTTTTTTATAGGGCATATGCATACTTTAACATATGTTTGACTGCAGTTTCGAGGTAAATTAAATGCTGCTGGGCAGTATGACACCAATGACTTGTTCCTTTTCACACTAATGATATTTATTAGGAGATATTATTGACGATTAGATGATTATTTTTGTGCAGTTATTTACACAAAAAATCATTCATTCATTCATTTTCCTTTGGCTTAGTCCCTTTATTCATCAGGGGTCACCACAGTAGAATGAACCGCCAACTTATCCAGTTCTAGATTAGATTAGATTCAACTTTATTGTCATTACACATGTACAAGTACAAGGCAACGAAATGCAGTTTAGGTCTAACCAGGAGTGCTATAGCAGCAAGTGCAGAATACAGGTATAAATTATAAAGTGCAGTTATAGAACAACTATGGTGATATTTACATATGGATGTACTATGAACATTATACACTGGTTTCATTAGCTGTGAACAGAGATTTACCATAAATGGTTATACATACAGGTTGCTATTAATAATCAGAAGTGTGCAGATAGATAAAAACAACCTATCTGTAATCTATCTGATAAACAATCTAGTCATCTATCTGCAGATTACACAGCGAATGCCCTTCCAGCTGCAACCCAGTACTGGGAAACACCCAAACACACTCATTCACACACATACACAACTGCCAATTAAATTTATTCAATTCACCTGCACCGCATGTCTTTGGACGGGGAGACACGGGGAGAACTTGCAAACTCCACACAGAAATGCCAACTGACCCAGCTGGAACTCGAACCAGCAGCCTTCTTAGCTTAAAAAATATAATTGAGCATTATTTGGATTTAAATACATTCTCACCTATCTATTTCCATATGTGCTGCTTTTCTAGTTTGGTTAGTTTGCTCGAGAGGTGTTGCATTATGATGTAAAAATCAAAGTAAAACTATGCGGTCGCAGTGCACTTTTCTTTTGTGTTTGCTTTTAAAGACACTATTGGTTGGGTTTACAGAAGGGTTTAAGTCAGTGGTTTGCTGCTCTAGGTGATCTGAAGTCCTGCCATCTTGTGTACAAGAAGGATATGATTCTGAAATGTATAACAAAATACCTTGACTTTATTCTGCGATGCTGAAGTGTGTTTTTGCAATAGTTTTAGAACTTACGATGCTGTAGCCAATGGGAGAAATGCCTAGGAATAATAAACAGCAGTAAACAGTCAAACTACTTTGCTCTACAAACAACTGTGTTCATGACTATACAGAAAACGTAGAATACTATAATAAGAAAATATCAGTTTGCAACATGACGAGATGCTTTTAATGTCTAAAAATCAATGCAAGTGAATGAGACTGGAGGTCTCGAGCCAAAAAGATTCCAATGGCCATCTACACAGATATTTTTATGATCAGAATTTTCCCTAATATAATTTTTTGTAAAATCTCTGTCCACATGAAAACGCAAAAACGCAATGCATGTTAAGGCATGCCAAACCAACAGGTGGCGATACTGACACTTTTATACAGGGTTCACACCAAACAGGAAATTAAGTATTTTCACATGTAAATTGGATACAAGTCAATGCAAATGTGAGAACAAAAGTGGATTAACATGCCGCATTGCAAACACAGAATGCAGGATGCATTTTCTGTGAATGTGGATTCTGCGTCCTTTCCATGTTATGTGTTGGCCAATCAGAAAAAGAGAAAACAGTGTGCATACTGACCACATGAGGAGAAAACTACAGTTGTAGTTTCCACACGACCATCCTGTACGTGGAGTTTTGGAAAAAATTTCCCTCTGGCTGGAGTTTTCAGAAAGTTTCGGTTTCAGTCACCTGATTCTCTGTTTTCATGTGGACAAACAGTGAAACCGCGTAAAAAAAAAGTTGTATATTTATCTTCGAGCGGCTGCCGCAATTTGAATCTTTTTGGCTCGAGACTTCCAGTCTCATTGACTTCCACTCATTTTTTAGATGTTAAAAACAGCTCGTTCTGCTGCTTGATGTTGCAAACTGATGTTTTCTTATTATATTATTCAATTTTGTCTGTTTAGTCATGCAAACACTAGAGAGTGAGTAGTTTGACTGTTTTCTGCCGTTTATTATTCCTATTCATTTCTGCCATAGGAGCTGAATCGGAAGTTCTAAGCGGTGCTTACACACCTGTTTTGTTCCGAAACAGGGATTCAAATTGTTACAGTTTTGCACTTGGTGCGGTTCGCTTTCACACGGCAAAGTTTCTAAATGGACCAAAACAGCTAAAACAAGTCACGTGTGAGTAAACTCTCCTCACATTGGTCAGAGAGTCCCTCTCAGCTGTCAGGCGTCCTTATTTGAATTTATGGCAATGCGCAACAAGACATTATAAGCAGAAAGCTGTGCTTTAATTTTGAATACAGACATCGTTACCATGTATAAATCAGATGTTGGACTTTCTCATGGATAGCCCTTGGCTAGAATTATGCATTATAGGCTTTACATTATAGAGAGAAATATCAGATATATCAAGACTGCAGTTCGGTCAGTTTTTTCTAACGAATATACATCTCTCGTTAATAGTTAACATGCTTTCACTTTCGTATTTGATTTGGAACACACATTTACTGGTAGGAATGGCATCCTGCCCTACTCATAATTATCTCTTCATATAGCCAAATATGCCTATTACATATCCATAATACACTGTGATATAGCCTGGCTCGGATCGTATTGCTTTCTCACAACAATTGATCCGCTCCAGAGTTCATTTCAGTCGACCGATTGATTTGCACGGATCTGAGCACGATTGCTGGATCCACATATGCCAATCGAACTGTGCTAACTGGGGAAACCAGACAGGTTCCGAAACAAAAGTCTAGGTGTGAAAGCACCCTAAAACAGTCGCAAAAACGAGCGCACTTATGCATTGAAGAATAAGGTCAATACCCTGAAACGTATTTCAGATTGGCAAAAATGTACACAGTGCCCTCTAGTGGATTGGTCAACTGAAGTTTGCAACAAAACGTACCTGGTGCAACATATTTTTTACGTTCTGTAGACTGAAGCAGGCATTTCCAATGAGCCTGGGATGATAAATCTCCTTGACCACGAATCAGTGGAAGTACCCCGGGAACATTGTTTTACCATTTTTGTAGCATAAACACCATCTTCATGCCTTTAAGTGTTTCTCTCCTAAAATGTTCCTGTGTTTTACTCCTAATATGAGTTCTAGTCCATGTGCCGCTAATACTCTGATGCCATTGGCTCATCTTGTTTGAGGGGAGGAGCTACTAATAGGTAGATTAAGGTTAAGTTTAGGGTTAGGCACTCAGTTGGGATGGTTATTGTGAATGATGGTCCTCACAATGACAGCTGTTCAAGTGTGTTTGTGTGTGTTTATCCATGAGTGCATGTGCATTCGTGTGTGTGAGTTTGTGTGTCTGTGTTATGCGCATGTGTGTCTGTGTGTATGTGCGCTTGAGGGAGAGCTACGGCTGGCAGGTCGGATGAAGAGATCTTAGGATTGCATTCACCCCGTGTCTTGCCGGTTGTCCTGGCAACGGCAAGTGAGGGAGAGGATAAGATGGCGTGGGGTATAAAAAGGACAAACAATTAGATAACAGAGGAGAAGGAGAGGAGGATTGTGGGATGCTTCTGGAGGTGTGGAGAGTACAGTCAGAGAGTGAGAAATTGCCATTCACTAATAGAGGGGACGTAAATTGTGTGTATCATCACACAAAAACACACACACACACACAGAGGATCCTGATCCATAGGTGTTGTTAGACTGGGTCGAGCTGTGCTGGATGCCTTTCTATTTATATACTGCTGAACGCTAGCAATGTTTCTACACACTTTCTAATGGAAATACAGACTCAACATTGTTTGACAGCAAGTCTGTCTAACTCTCACACAGTTGAAGGCATAGTTCAGCTATAAATCTGACTTCTGTCATTTAATTTTTTTAAACTCCTATGGACCAGCTTACTTTTTGTATCCAGATGAATGAGGACTGGATAAAAAAGTAAATGTATTTGTTTAAATGTAGTTATTATTACATAAATAATTGTAAAAAAAAAAAAAAATATATATATATATATATATATATATATAT
>CAIGQQ010038113.1:5751508-5768791 GCA_903798035.1 Danio albolineatus
AATAATAATAATAATAATAATAACAATAATGATAATAATAATAATAACAATAATGATAATAATAATAATAAAAATTATAATAATAGTAATAATAATAACAATAATAATAATAATAATAATAATAATAATAACAATAATGATAATAATAATAATAATAATGATAATAATAATAATAATAATAATAATAATAATAATAATAACAATAATAATAATAATAATAATAACAATAATAATAATAATAATAATAATAATAAAAATTATAATAATAAGAATAATAATAATAACAATAATGATAATAATAATGATAATAATAATAATGATAATAATAATAATAGTAATAATAATAACAATAATGATAATAATAATAATAACAATAATAATAATAATAATAATAATAATAATAATTATAATAATAATAATAGTAATAGTAATAGTAATAGTAATGATAATAATTTATATATAAATATTATGAGGGTGGCACGGCGGTTCAGTGGTTAGCATTGTCGCCTCACATCAATAAGGTTGCTGGTTTGAGCCCGGCTGGGTCAGTTGGCATTTCTGTGTGAAGTTTGCATGTTCTCCCATTGTTCTCGTGGGGTTCCTCCGGGTGCTCCAGTTTCCCCCCACAGTCCAAAGACATGCGGTACAGGTGAATTAAATAAACTAAATTGGCCGTATATGTGTGTGAATAAGTGTGTATGGATGTTTCCCAGTACTGGGTTGCAGCTGAAAAGGGAATCCACTGTGTAAAACATATTACAAGTTAATAAGTAAGAAAAATTAACGCATGAATAATATATTATTTGACAATGGTGATGACAACTATGATTATTCTTGTTAATAAAAAAATAAAATAAAAATAATAATAATAATAATAATTGATATTCATTCAATCATTCATTCATTCATTTTTCTTCGGCCACAGTGGAATAAACCACTAACTCATCCAGCAAATGTTTTACACAGCGGATGCCCTTTCAGCTGCAACCCAGTACTGGAAAATAATAATATATAAATAATATTACGAAACAAGGCAAGAAGCGTAAAATAATTATTGCTTTTAGATTTTTGAAATAAATGCACTATTTTGTACTTTCCATTCATTAAATAATCTTGTAAATTATGCCACTGTTACCACAAAGTTAGAATGTACATAGTTAGAATATAAATATAATCTTATAATTTCTTAAACATCAAATCAGCTTATTATAATAATTTCTAATATAAATCATATGACACCGAAGACTGAACTAATGAAACTTCAGCTTTATTCGATTTTAAGCATATGTTTTAAAAGTAAATGGTACTGTTCATATATAGATATAGAAATAATATATGTGTGTCATATATATTTTCTATATATTTTCTATTCATTCATTCATTCATTTTCTTTTCGGCTTAGTCCCTTTATTAATCTGGGGTCTCCACAGCGGAATGAACCGCCAACTTATCCAGCATATGTTTTACACAGCGGATGCCCTTCCAGCTGCAACCCATCTCTGGGAAACATCCATACACACTTATTCACACTCATACACTATGGACAATTTAGCCTACCCAATTCACCTGTACCGCATGTCTTTGGACCACATGTCTTTTGGGGGAAACCGGAGCACCCGGAGGAAACCCACGCAACCACAGGGAGAACATTCAAACTCCACACAGAAATGCCAACTGACCCAGCCGAGGCTGGAACCAGCGACCTTCTTGCTGTGAGGCGAACGTGCTACTCACTATGCCACCGTGGCGCCCATAATTAGATTTTAAGCATATATTTTAAAAGTAAATGGTACTATTCATATATATTTATAGATATTATATGCGTGTGTTTTATATATATTTTCTATAATTATTTTTACCAAACCTATGCTATTTAAATAATAATAATAATAATAATAATAATAATAATAATAATAATAATAATAATAATAATAATACTGATGTAATTAACTAGCCTGATAAAAATCAAGCCGCATGGATTTAGACTTAACATTTAACATGTAAAAAAGCCCACATTTAACACTCCTCCACGTGAAAGTGCTCTCACCCTTCCCTGATGCTAACAGATTCTCACTCTCTCTTTTCCCTCCATCCTTCCTCTCAACACTCAGACACGTGCAGCACCTCCCATCGTTCCGTTCATTCGTTTTCTTACACACACGCCTTTTTTTCCCCAAAGGCCTGCCTCTCATTCACATTCTCCAACACTCGTGATCTCACTAAATGATCTGAACACACTGTCTGCTTTTTTTAGGATCCCAATCACACAGTACAACTGATCCATCACCAACACTATTATTTTTTCATACACGTCGATTTTGAGATTGTTTTTTTTCAGAGATGTTTCAGAGAGGTTTTTGGTTTCAGTCTAATGTGAATAAAACATCTTAAACACCTTGAATCTGTAGACGCAAACTATAATACTGTACATATTTTAATGGGCGTTTTCTCAAAATGAGGTGTTTTTTATCTAGCGCTGTGCTGTAAATTTCCACTTCTGCATTACTTATACACCAAACATCACAGTTTTACAGAGGGATTTGTTCATGCATGGTTTGGTTGATTATATACACATATGGAGGGATACGGTGGACGAATGGGTAGCGCTGTGGCCTCACAGCAAGAAGGTTGCTGGTTTGAGCCCCGACAGGGTCATTTGGCATTTCTGTGGGGAGTTTGCATGTTCTCCCCATGTTTGCATGGGTTTCCTCCGTGTGCTCCGGTTTCCCCTACAGTGTTTGAAGTGATGCAGAAGTGGAGATTTATGGCACAGCACTGGACACAAAAACACCTCATTTTGAGAAAACAGCCTTTAAAATGTGCATTATAGTTTGCATCGATAGTTTACATTCATAGCAAGTGTAGGGATTTAGTTCAGAATGATTCGTAGTAAAATATGTCAATGTTTATGTTGATTCTGTTTTTGTCGATTAAAAATATTTATAGGATGAGTAGTTCAGAGATTTAGTTGGTGTTCATTTTTGTTGATTGTATTACATTTACGTTAACGTATTTTATGTTAGCATTTTATCAGTTCTCTTGTTTCGGTGATTCTCTTACATGGTTTGATAAGATGTAAGGATGAATACTTCGAGATGACTTCGAGTATTTTTTTGTGTTCGTGTTATTATTGATTCTCTTGCACAATTTTAATATATTTGAGTGGCTAATTGTCAATAATATTTTTAATGTTAGCATTTTTATTGTTTCTCCTGACTTGAAGCATTCCAAATGATTAATTTGATAGATAGATAGATAGATAGATAGATAGATAGATAGATAGATAGATAGATAGATAGATAGATAGATAGATAGATAGATAGATAGATAGATAGATAGATAGATTGATTGATTGATTGATTGATTGATTGATTTTGACAATTTTGACAAAAATATACAAACAAGTCCAGTTAGACTAATTTATACATAATTTAAAAAACTGTCGAGGATCATTTCCATTGTGGTCCTCAAAAAGGGTAGTCGAATTTCAGTAGTTCATGATGACTTGTCAATGATTTTATGTTAGCATTTTTATTTATTTCTCTATTTATTTCTTGTTTGAAAAGATTCATGTGGACAATTATGGTTTAGGGCTGCACAATATACCGTTTCAGCATCGATATCTTAATGTGAACATTCACAATAATCACATCGCGAGTATACGCAATGTTGAGTCTGGAGTTTAATTGATCATTGCGCAAGTGTTTTTTGAGGCCTGTGACTGTGTGAGGGTTTTAAAAGCATTTAGGCTTGAGAAATTGTAGACAAATTAATAAATTTGACAAATTAATAACATTAAATTCTATTGAATTGTTTATAGGGGTGACATGGTGGCGCAGTAGGTAGTGTTGTCGCCTCACAGCAAGAAGGTTGCTGGTTCGAGCCTCGGCTGGGTCAGTTGGCATTTCTGTGTGAAGTTTCCTTACTCCGGTTGCCCCCACAGTCCAAAGATATGCAGTACAAGTGAATTGGGTATGCTAAATTGTCCATAGAGTATGTGTGTGAATGAGAATGTATGGATGTTTTCCAGAGATGGGTTGCAGCTGGAAGGGCATCCGCTGTGTAAAACAAATGCTGGATAAGTTGGCGGTTCATTCCGCTGTGGCGACCCCAAATTAATAAAGGGACTAAGCCGAAAAGAAAATGAATGAATGAATGAATGAATGAATTGTTTATAAAACGAAGACTATGCAGTATTATGTAACATTTGATTATTTCTGAGTACAGTTCGTCTCCTCGGAAAACAATAAAATGCTGTTTATATAATTTGTATCTTTTTCTTTATTTAATTTATCGATCCCTTCTAGATTGTTTCTTATATTTTAAGCACATGCACTCATGCAGAATCATCCCAATCAATCTAAAATGATCAGTTTTTTCCAAATATTGCAAAAATATCTGAAATATGTGAAAATATTTGTGAAATAGTATTCATATTGCTAAAAAATATTGCAGAATAAAAAATATCGCAATGTTCCAATATTGAGCAGCCCTGATTATGTTCATAATGACTTATTATCAGTTATTATTTTAGTTAGCATAATTATTTTGCCTATTCTTTTTTTATTATTTGAAAAGTTTAAATGGATAACTAGCTTAAAGTGAACTCTCATCAAATATTTTGTCAGCATTTTTATTCGTTCTCCCTTTTGTTGATCACTCAAAATATTAAATTCTTATTCAAATTTCTTTCAGATAGCATATCCAGAGCCTCAAAGCAGGCGATCGCCATTGTGCCGAATAACGTAATGACAAAATAATGTAATGTACTGATAAATTCATAACGAAGTACAGAGATTGACGTCAGTGACAACAAAGCATTAACGGCTGGCCCAAATAATCCGCCCCGTGACCACCAGAACAAAGCTCTGAGTGTCAGATGACTAATGCTTGCTTCCGGTGTTACTGCTTCAGTTTACCGTAGTAGCTGCTTTGACCACGTTGACCCTAGCGAGCTAATGAGATTAACTGTTATGTGATATTCTCAGGCGTTTAGCTCTCCGCAAGTCTGTTCTGCATCCTGTTTGGTTGTTGCGTGTGCGTGTGTTTGCCTAATGCCGGAAGTGTTTGACTTCAGCGTGTGTGTTTTGTGGAATTAAATGGGAATGCGTAGATGTGATTTTGCAGATTGACAAAACTGATGCAGGAAGAATTTGTGCTTGAAATTTCACAATTAATTACAAATGCTACTAAATTAGACTTAACAGTCTGAATCAGATGGATTTCTTCTCAGAAAATATATGGTTTATAGAGAATCTTTTTATACGCAGCTTTGTAAAAAATGCATTTCTTTTGTAAAGTATATTTTGAAAGGGCCATATAATTGGAAAGCAAGTTTTCCTTGAGCTTTTGGACTACAGGAGCTCTATTCCAATTCAATGTATTTCCAAGAAACCCGCAGTAAGCTTACCAAAGCATTCTTTTTTATTTGACATGCAAAAAAGGAAGTCTAAAAGGCACATCAGAGAGAAAAACACTTATTTTAAGGTGAAAAATTGGCACAAAAAGCCAAATTATACATTGACTTGGTGGTGTAAAGTAGATATGACTCGCAAATTATGGTTTGGGAAAGATTTTGAGACTAAACAAAATGCATTAGAGTAAGTCTAAAATGGTGGAGAATCCATTAGCAACCCTTTCTTTTCCCCTCCAGAGCAATTAGGCTTTCTTTGAAATGATCCTATCTTGTTTTCTTGCTCTTAGGTCACCTGTTATTAGATCTTAGTAGATATGTGTAAAGTGAAAGCTTCAGATAGTCGTGTGTGATGGAAAAATCATTGACGAACCTGACCTATTAAAACTGAACTAAAGTAAAGCAACTGAACCAAATGAATTAAAGGCACAGTTGGAAGCAACCTCAAGTGGTTCCAAAGCAAAAATGTTTCTTTTTTCTGTTGAACAATGTTGAACGTACAGCGGGGGAAATAAGTATTGAACATGTCATGTTTTTCCTGGGAATAATATTTCTAAAAGAGCTGTTGATATGGAATTGAACTAGATTTTGGTAAAAGCCCAAACAATCCCGAACATAAAAGGAAAAAACAAACAAACTGAAATATTAGTAAGTGCATTAACAGTAGAATGACACAAGGAGAAAGTACTGAACTGCTGAATGTATTTAATACTTTATATAAAAGACTTTTTTGATGATGGCAGCTTAAAACGCCTCTGGTATGGAGAATGAAGTCACACAAATTGCTCGGGTGTGATTTTTTCTTTCTTTCTTTTTTTCCTTTTTTTTTTTACAGACTTCAACAGAGTGTAAAAATCTTGATGGTTCTGTGGGTCTATAAAATCTGATCTTTATTTTGTATTTAATATTGGATTCAAGTCAGAAGATTGGTTGGGCCATTCTGCAGCTTGATTTTCTTTCTCTGAAAGCATTTGGTAGTTTCCTTGGCTATGCTTTGGATCATTGTCTTCATGTCTGAAATGTCTTCACGTCTGAAATGTCATCATGAAATGAAATCACCCTGCTAATGTAGGTGTTGGACTGTAGCAGTGAATATTAATTTACAATGAGGAAGAGCAGAGGGATGCTGAAGAACTACTGAGAGATTTCAGCTGCTGTCCGGGCTTTCACTGCCTTTCTAAACCTCCCTTTCTTCATGTGTTCAATACTTTTTCACTACATAATTTCATTTTATTACACATAATTTCATTTGTTAACTGATTAGATTTGTTTTCTTTGCATATGTGGATTTCTTTGGTTGTAAACAATATCCTGAGAAAATTTCAATCCAACGGCACCATTAGAAATATGTTTTCTGGGAAAAACAATGATGTGTTCAATACTTATTTTCCTCGCTGTATTTTGATGTTTGATATACTGTTTAATTTTTATGTGTTTGATTTGATATGCCATTTTACAAAATACTTTAAATGATCTTCTTTTGAAGACTACTGGTTTCCGTGAACCAATTGATCCTAAACAGAGACTGTGTCTAAGGTAAGGAGACCCAAACACACACCAAACCTCACAGACAAACTAGCATCCAATAAACATTTGTATTACATCTTATTAGTTTCTCCGACGCCATTTGGATTTTGCCTTTCGCTTGTATGGCGGCCCTGAATTGTCAAAACACCTCTCAAAATGCCTTTTCGGATGCAAAAAACAGAGCTAATCAAACAAGTTTTTAATATTTAATGACGGATGAGAGTTTAGAAGGCAGTGTGTCAAAATGATTGATACAACGTGAGGTCAAATGTTTTTTTTAACGTGCAAAAATTACAAACAAAAATTTCAGATTCGATGTTTAATAACCTTTACTCTGTTTCTGTCTTTGCTCTGTCATTTCTAACCCTAGTCATGTATTGAATCATGAATTTACACAATTAAAGTCTAACCGTCGATTTAAAGTCCCCAGGTTTTAATAGAGTGAAATTAAAACATTCATTTGCACATCCGACTTCTTGCAGCTGAATAAGGTCTGTGTGTAGGTAGTATGTAGTATGCTGTTATACAAGAAACATTTCAACTATACGTCTGGCAAAAAAGTTTGTATTGTGTTGTATTGAAAGAGGGGGACACGGTGGCACAGTGGTAGTGGCTAGAAGGTTGCTGGTTCGAGCCTCGGCCAAGTCGTTTGGCCTTTCTGTGTGTAGTTTGCATGTTCTCCCCATGTTCTGGGTTTCCCCCACAGTCTAAAGGCATGCGCTATAGGTGAATTGGGTAAGCTAGTACTAAGCTAGTAGTCACAAGTAATTGTCCGTAGTGTATGTGTGTGTGTGAGGGTGTATGGATGTTTCCCAGTGATGGGTTGTAGCTAAAAGGGCGTCTGCTGCGTAAAAAACATGTGCTAGATAAGTTGGCGGTTCATTCCACTGTGGCGACCGCTGATTAATTAAAGGACTAAGGCGAAAAGAAAATGAATGGATGTATTGAAAGAAAGCACAGGTGCATTCGAAGGTAAAACAAAGGCACACCTGAGCATAATATTTGAACGCGCACCATAAACTGAGACTAATGAAAAGAAACAGTTAAATAAAGTGGTTATTTTTGTTTTATGTGTGCACGTAATGTGTGTAAAAGTATTCTTGTAGCTTTAGAATATTCTGTTTGAACCACTGAAGGAATATTACGTTTTTTTTTAGTATTTTCTGGACTTTGAATGACAACTGTTGTCTATGTACTGTAGTATAAGAGAGCTCTCAGATTTCATCTAAAATATCTTCAATTATTATATTCTGAAGACGAATGAAGGTCTGAGGGGTTTGGAACAACATGAGAGTGAGTAACTAATAGCATAATTTTCGGTTTTAAGTTTATATGCCTTTAAAACCTGAACCCAGACACTGTAAGAAATTATTTTGATGTTTTTCAGGAAAATACTATTTGGAGAAGTTCATGTGTGTAAAAATCAGTTCTCCGAGCGAAAACGGTCAGTGTTGAAGGTTTAATTCAGATTTCTGCTTCAGCTTGATCTCATTGGCTGCTGTTGGAGTGCTGCGTGTCTGTGTCTACGTGTATTGGCAGGGCCAGCGCTAAGCTGTAGTGATAGCATTGCTGAGAATATAATGAGGTCAGTGGGATTTGTGGGGTGAGTGACGCTCTTAATATAGCACATGCATACCTTTGCGCGTTTGTATATACGTAAACATATGCTCCCGCCATCAAGCAGACACGCAAATAACTCACACAGTCATTCATGTACAAGAGACGTAGATGCATCTAGCTATAAGATACTGTGAATTTGTGAGTGTGCTTAAAATGCAGAAGAATAATAAGAAAAATAGGCAAACTGGCTTAAATCCAATACAGCTTGCCTGGTATCTCCGGCAAGTCTCCAGCGCTCTTGGCATAATGAGGAAATCTCTGATTCTCTGTGTCTCTCTGGTTTTTGTGCTGAACCTGAATCTCGATCTCTGTTTTCTTCTGCTGACCTATGAGTCACTCAAACAACCTGAACTCCACCAGTGATTCCCATCCCGGGGTGTGAATGTACTCTACGGGATTCTTGGAGAGGTTTTGATTTTGCTATGTCGAAACAATTAATAGTAGCTTTGATTCATGGGTATTAACTGTTTATTTATGCTTTCTGTTTACCCTTTGACTGTTGATTGCTGTGCTGACAGCTTTTGATGCTGAAAAGCCTGACTTTCGAGGTTTTTTTATTCATTTATTCATTTATTTTTGCTATTTTAGTACTATATTGGCTGGTTGGTCAAGTTAATTGTGGTACAAATGCTGACAGTACTTTTTCAGTTATTATAAATATTTATTTTTGTATTTCTTTTACAATATATTGTTTCAAAATGTCAATAAATGTAGCTTTTAAACTGTGGACTTCTAATTATTTTATAAATAATTCGAAATTAGGTTCTAACCTGTTAAGCATAAGTTTATTTTACTAAAAATTTAAATATATGAAGCTAAATATTAAAATCAATTAATGAAAGCACATAGCAAAATTATCATTGAATCGGAATGAAAAGTTTTACTAAAAATACTCAAAAAATATTCAAATAATAAAAAAAAATAATGCTGGTTTAGTTTAAAAATTAATATGATAAAGTTTTGACATTTTGTTTTTTAAGGGCTCTATTTTAACGATCTAGGCACAAAGTCTAAAGTGCATGGCGCAAATGCATTAAGGGCATGTCTGAATCCACTTTTGCTATTTTAAGGAAGGAAAAATATGGTTTGCACCCCGGCGCATGTTCTAACAGGGTTGTGCTTATTCTCTTAATGAGTTCTCAGTGTGTTTTGAGCATAAGGTGCATTAAACAAATCAGAGTCTTATCTTCCATTCCCTTTAAGAGTCAGTTGCGTCACGCCATGGCGCATTTGCAATTTACATGGCAGACTTTCTTAGTGGAAAACTGAACTCTTCACTAGCGAGAAAACAGTTAGACAGACCATCTGCAGTGCAAGGATAAAGAATGAGCCTCCTCCATTTGGCCTCTTTACTTTCTTTTTATTTTACTTTTACTCTTTACTCCTTTACTTTAGTAAATAAGGAAACGGTGTTATACAAACTCCACTGAAGACATCATTAGCCTACATATTTAATTTCATTTGTTAAGCATAAATATTTGTTTCAAAACTTTTCCTAAATTCATTTCTAATTTCCAGCAAACGAATAAATGAACAATAGTAAAGAAATGTGGTCAGACAACTGAGTTATAATCCAAACACGTCCTATTCTTATGCTCCACATGGTGATGCATAGGTTATCCAAACCCAACAGGTGGACAAATCTAAACTTGTTTTTATTTAAACAAATATTAATATGCATATAATAAATTATACTGCTAATAACTCTCCCACCCCCAGGTTCCTTATTCCTCAAAATAGCAACGCGTCAACTGTGTGTCTTAACACACCTCCTTTTTAGACCGACACACACATGGATTTGCTATGCTAACGTGGCACAAAACGTGAAAATTTCTCTTGCACTGGTCTGAAAATAGCAACAAATCATGCCATACATGTTTTGCGCCTTATTGAGCCGGGTGTATGATAGGGCCCCAAGAGTTTACAAATGTGATCATAATGCAAACAATTAGAAGCTGAAAAAACTATTACCATAATTATTATCGTAATATGTTTTACAAGATAATACCGAAAAGTTCCTACATAATTTTGTGTCCAATTTGCTACTTGCAATTTCTATGTAATGGTAGTGAACAGACATTCAGTTTATTACATTTTATTTACCAATTTAAATATCCATATTTTTGTTTCAGACATTAATTTAAAAAAAATTAATAACAAACCTATTCAAATAATATTAGGACTATCAGAAGTATTTATTGCAATTAATGTTTTTTTATGTTAATGTTTTTTCCCCTCCTCTTTTAAAGGAAATTCAGCACAGTGTTAATTCTGTGCAATACATTTCCATCTCTGTGTCAATAAAGAAGCATTGATGTGGCTGTTGTGCTACGACAAAGGCTGTGAAACGGCAACAAAACCAGACCAAAAGGTAAAACAACTGCTTCCATTTTTAAATTAACAATCGCTCTTTAACCAAACTGTATTCTGTTCATACACACACACACACACATACACGGACATGTTCTAACAGCGTCGGGCAATTTATGACCATGGCATTCCACATGTCCATGTTATTGATTGTACCACTGTTGCTCCGCATCAATACAGACATCAGTCAGCTTGCTGATACACCCAGAATCTACATGACTCTCATTAAGTGAATCCGGACTTATGTATTCTCTCTTCGCGCTGACATCGACACAAATCATTCACGTTTCCTTAGCAACCACACCACATATTAGCACCGGCGAGGCCTATTTAACAGGTCCCAAGCAGCCACTAGAATTATGGCCTTGTGTTTGGATGCTGTGCGAAGAAAGCGAGAGGTAACATGTTGTAGGACGATACACTAATGTCAATGAGCCGTTGCGTTGCTGAGTGTGCATACTAATGCCAAGGGGCGCACTTTGCTTTTGAAGATTCTCTCAATTCAAGAAGAGTTTTAATCCATGTCTGTCTGCTCTGAAGCCATGCTAAAGATGTGTGTGTTATGTGTGTATTGTATAGTCTTGTACAGAAAAAAAATGACTACACAGATTTTGTCCAATCAAATGCTTTTTAGAATAAGAATAAGCCTCCCATCTATGCCCAGTGTGTACAGTTCGTGTGACACAAAATTCATCATTAGCTCAGCTTGCACATGCATGTTTTTGGGTGTGTGGGTTAAGTGTCAGAATTTCCAAGCCATTGTTTCACAGTCAAAAAACAACAGAAAACTCATTGAGATGCCTAAAAGGTTGTGTATGTTAAGATAGTAACTGTCAAATGATACAATGTTGACTCCTAAATTCTTGTTGAGGACAAGAAACATGCTAGAATGCATGTTGCTTAATAGGCAATAACTGTTTACCACTTTTAATGATGCGTGATGTTATACAGAGTGTAAGTAAACAATGCTTACGAACCAGTGTGTTTTGTACTGGCTGTTTTTTCACCAGGACAATCAGTGATACGTTATGATAATATCTGTTTCAATTGGGAGTTTGATAAACATTTTATCCAAAAAGAAAGTATGTGCATAAACCAAGGTAAAAAACGCATTTACTGAGTCAATTCTAGTATGTGCATTTCTGATTTGTCTAACAGATCATGTGATAAATGTGTGATGAGATGGCATTATTGGACAAACTAGCAGACATTTAGCACCAATTTATAAGGAAGTGATGATTTAGTTCTCTTTGACTTGTTGGATGGAAACGGTGCCTTACTCGCAAATGTTTTATCCGATGTTCCAGTTTTAGACATAAGTCTAATTCACATCACACATCGCAATCTTTGAATGGAAGCATAGCTGATGTGTAGAATACAGGTGTCAAATCGGGTTTCTGGAGGGCCGGAGCCCTGCAGAGTTTCATTCCGAGCCAGTTTCATCTCACGTACTGTACCTGTAGGTTTTCAAGCAAAACTGAAGGACTCAATTAGTTTGATCTGCTGCGTTTAATTAGGGTTGGAACTAAATTGTGAATTTGCCATGTTATGTAAAAGCACCATCAAGGTCTTACTCTAGGACAGGGGTCACCAAACTTGTTCCTGGAGGGCTGGTGTCTTGCAGGTTTTAGCTTCAACCCTAATCAAACATACCTGAACAAGCTAATCAAGGTCTTACTAGGTATACTTGAAACATCCAGGCAGGTGTGTTGAAGCAAGTTGGAGCTAAACCCTGCAGGGACACCGGCCCTCCAGGACCGAGATTGGTAACCCTTGCACTAGGACATGAGACATTCAAGATGTTCTTGGGGACTGCTACAAGACAGTCCACAAGTTGACAAAAAAGTTCTCTATGCGCATGATTTGGTAATGATATGACAACGAACCCAAATACTTGTTAGTTGCTTGCAGGTGGTATTCAGGGCAGGTACAGACTTACTCTAGATCAGGTGTGTCCACCTGCTCAAAGGCAAAACTCTGCAAGTTTGTGGCAGTCCAGGAACAAATGTTCCACCCCTGTACTAGGCATAGTAGAAATTTCCAGATAAGTAGAAGCTAAACTCTGCTGCACAATAGTCCTCCAGAGCTGAATTTGGACAACTGTGCTACAACTAGACAACTAGAGCTGTTGACTGGACAAAAATTAGTGAAGTGCAAAATGAGGGTCAATTTAAAGCATGCATATTTGAGTTTTTTTTTTTTACATGTTTGTTTGCACAATCATTTTTGAAGCACAAACCCTGCTTGTCAAGTAGGTTTTTGCTCCATATAGGTATTTTAAGACTGAAACATTAACTTAACCCTAAATTGTTAGGATCGAAGTAAAGAGCTCTGTAAGGTCAACAGGCAGCAAAGGTTTCAAAGTAAGACCCTGTTTCTTACCTTGAGAGTGCAATCTCTGCCTTCTGCTTTGCAATGTCGGCAGCTTTGTCTGCCGATTCGACCGCCCTGTCCACTTTCTCGCGGATCTTACTGGCACGTAGCGGGATGAGGTTCTTCCGTTTTCCGCTGACAAGTATGTTCTGTTTGTATTTGCCCTCCTCTTTGGTGCCATCGGGAAACGTGGTGCATCCATAGCCATGCCTCTTGTTGCCCAACCACTCGCCCTGGTACTGCAGTCCGTCAGAACGCCGGCTCAACCCGCAGCCTGTCCTCTTGTCGTTCTTCCATTCGCCAGCGTAACTCTCGGTGGTAGTGGCATCTACGTCATCGTCGCCCACAGGCAGCTCGCCCTCTCCTTCACCTAGGCTGATGGTTGAGTTGATATCGGATGCTGCAGAGCTCACCGTACTCATTCCGGCCTCGCTGCGGAAGGAACTCTGCTTGCTCCGTTGGCTGGCTAACGAGCTCTTGGACTCTGATTTTCGCAGCTTGAGACCACTTAGGAGTGAGCGACGGAACAGGCCCTTCTTTTTGTTCTTCAACAGCTCTGCCTCGCTGTGGGCTGTCAAAACGAAGCCTCCGCGGGACACTGCCGGACTGCCCACTACTAGGACACCGCTGCCTCCTACACCAGCCACAGGCGCCCGATCGCCGGTCAGCAGAGCCGTGCCATTGCTGTGCTCGGAGCGTAGAGAGTTTATGGAGGTACGCAAAGGTGAACGGATGACGGCCGCCATGCCGTACGGAACGCTTTGCCGCACACCGTATCCATGCCGCATGCCGCCCACCCATTGGCCCTGGTATGTACCTGCACAAAAAGACAGGACATAAGAGACAACTGTGGATGTGTACACCACAAATCAACAATTTAGCTGTCTGTTGCAGGATTTTGAGAGCCGCAGCAGATGTGAAGCCCAGGCTTCCCCTGCTGAGTCTGCTGCCCTGAGGTTTCTGCAGTTTGGAGAGTTGCCTCATGTTTTCAGCTTCACAATTTTCACAGAGACCGTGTCAGAAAAAGCAATGTTTAAAGAAAACAATCTGAAAAGGCTGCCTTTTAGTAGCAAGGTGTGAATTTTGGTCATCTCTAATAGTTAAGCTCCTAAAAACCCAGTTGCCACTGTAGTGTCATGTTTTCATCAAGCTCCATTTAACCTTTTCAAATTAGGCTGAAAATATTTGCTAAACCTCTCAATGACCTTTAATGATACCAGTTTTTGTAAAGCCAAACAGGTGCTTTGACTTTAAGCCATGTGAGTGATGAGCCAAAGGGCCGTGAAGACAACAATTTAGCAACTCTGAGAATTTTGAAAGGTTATTTGCAACTTTACATGACTTTAAAACATCAACACAAGCACCAGGGAGATTGCACTGCAGTTCACATCTCTATAATATGTTTGTGTCTTCTGAGTAACTCAGAACAGTTGGGAGGGGTTTGTAGCATGTGTTACTCCAGGCACAAACAGCAATAATCCTCGTGAGCTCAGTCAAGTGCTTTTCTCATTGCTGTTGTACCATGCAATGAGGGCAAGTAAGAGCTTAATAAAAAAGAGAATGAAATCGGGTATTGTGTAAAAAATAACGTGTAACAGATGCCTCATACTTCAGTACATCTGTAACACATACAGACAAACATCCGGGGCACCAAGTGAACCATAAATGCCACAGATAAACTATCAAAATGTGTACAAGATGATCTGTGATAATCACATGTAGAAGCATCAGCGCAATCATTATGGAAACAGTGGAAAAGTGTTTGGCAGCCATGATCTCCAGACCAAGCTCCCTTACTCCGCTTATTGTGATGGAGCCCCAGGGGATCAAGTGTTCATCTCATCGATCTTAATGTCCATGAGGTATCACAATGTCCGTCAATTTAGCTGCCAGCTGCGTTATTTATTGGTGAGTGTGCCAACAAAATAATGGAATGTTGCATTCTGTAAAATTTCCTTTATGGTTCTGGCAGCCTGGTCTTTCCGTCTGGAGACTTGATGGATCACCATCTTGAAACTTTCATTAAGTGACACGAGTAACCAATAACGCTAACATTCTCACAGGTGGTGTGAACAGCACTGATGGGTCTTAATCTGAAAATATTGTCACAGGATGTAGAAAACTATGGTTCTAGACCCCCAGAGGTTGTTATTTATTACTAGAGCTAGTGCAAAATCAAAACTAATGGCAAATATCAATCTGAAAATGTAAGACATTATATTGGTGTGTCAACTGGATAAGATACAAAGTGTTGATTACTATGATGAGGAAAAAACAAGTGAGCTTGAACATTCTGTCCAGTTTTCGGTTCATTTGTAAGTCTTTGGGGGCGCCACGGTGGCGTAGTGAGTAGCACGTTTGCCTCACAGCAAGAACGTCGCTGGTTCGAGCCTCGGCTGGGTCAGTTGGCATTTCTGTGTGGAGTTTACATGTCCACCCCGTGGTTGCGTGGGTTTCTTCCGGGTGCTCCGGTTTTTCCCACAAGTCCAAAGTTATGCGGTACGGGTGAATTGGGTAAGCTAAATTGTCCGTAGTGTATGTGTGTGAGTGAGAATGTATGGATGTTTCCCAGAGATGGGTTGCAGCTGGAAGGGCATCCGCTGTGTAAAAACAAATGCTGGATAAGTTGACGGATCATTCCGCTGTGGTGACCCCGGATTAATAAAGGGACTAAGCCGACAAGAAAATGAATGAATGAATAAATGTAAGTCTTTGGTTTACTTACAAAAACAGCATAAAATTTTGTATATACGTGGACTGAAACCCACCTTTTCAGAGGTCTTGTTCCACCTTAATTTGGCTAGCCTCAACAAATGTATTCAGTCAGAAAGCTGATGTTTACTACTAGCATGTGGGAAGTACGCTATACATATAAGCTTGTCAAGTCGCACCACATATAGGGCTAGTTTTATTCTAGAAAATATGGGAAGATGTTGCTTAAGAATGAATTCAGATGAGTTCTGTAGTTCACGTCTGGCTTGTGTGTCTCTAGGATTTCCGCTTTCACACTTACAACCAAGTCCAGTTACAAAGTGTCTCTCTCCATGGTGCTGAAATCTGGGACAGCACTCTTTCAAACAAAAATGAAATTTCTGTGAAGATGACTCTCGTTCCTTTTTTTTTTTTGGCCAAAGTATTGAAGAGAATGAGAACTAGAACTTTCAAGCTCCAAAATTCAGAGTACAATTGGTCCAAATGTCTGTGCAACATAAATAGGACATTTACACAAAAGTAAACTATTTGTGTTCTACAGAATACGCAAATTTTTCCCTCCAAAGGTTAATACAGAATTTTCCTTTTTCTGTGAACTTTCCCTTTAATAATATGTGCTCACCTAGCATGGGTCTTTTATACCGGAAGGTATATACATTCACGATCCACCTGATCTGTCCTGTACTTTTCACGCTCCGTGAGATCACCTCTGATGTAACCACTATCCCTACATGCTGATGATTCATCCTGGCCAACATTCTAGAACATGCTGGCACTATTACTGTGGCAGCCACACACACACAGAGCACACTGTGCTACTTCCGTTATCTCACCATCTCTCCCACCTCTTATTCGTTCTCACCCTCTCTTTTTCTCCCCCATTCTCTTTGTCTTTACATGATCAGCTTTCTCATCCTGTTAGCTACATGCATACACGTTCAGCCATATGAACGCCCCCATTCCCTCTGCTTGTATTGATCTCTGTGGGTTGGCATGTCAGTGAGGGCTGCTGGATGGCTCGATGGGGCTGGAGCTTGCTGGATTTTCCCAGCCCCCCACTTCAATATACATACTTTTCTGGCTCACGAACAGCCCATGCCACAGAGCTTCCTCTCTACCGCTGTCTGTCTTTTTTAGAACTAAATATTTATCCAGCTGTCTGTCTGTTTATGCGTCTCTCTTCCCTACAAATATCTATCTATCTATCTATCTATCTATCTATCTATCTATCTATCTATCTATCTATCTATCTATCTATCTATCTATCT
>CAIGQQ010038113.1:5769353-5803025 GCA_903798035.1 Danio albolineatus
CTATCTATCTATCTATCTATCTATCTATCTATCTATCTATCTATCTACCTGTCTGTCTGTCTGTCTGTCTGTCTGTCTGTCTAGTTGTCCATCCATCCATCTAGTTTTCTGTCTATCTATCTGTCTGAATTTATATATGTCTGTGCTTTTATCTACTTAAGTCAATCTTTCTATCCATGTCTTTTTGTAATTGACCCATAACTGCATATCTGTTCACTTCTGTCATCTCTCTCACAGTTCATCAGATAACCCACTCTTTTACATCTATTAACTCTTTTACATTGATCATTTTTATCCGGAGAAAGTTACTTGCAGACAGAGAGTGTGAAAACAGGAAACTGACACACTGTCACAGGCCCGTGCTGTAACTGTACATTCAGTGTTCCACCGTGCGGCGGGACAGTTGGCCAACATCTGGTTGATGCTTTCTTCATATCGTCGGGCGGCAGCTGAGTAATGTGTGATGTGTAGATCAAACATAGTCCTAAACTGAAGGGATTAATGAAGAAAATTCCCACAAACACTGACACAGAGAAAATGTGGAGGCATCAGTTTGCACCTCCCTAACATTCGCAGTTTAGTTCTTTCACACAAGCACATACAGTCTTTAATTCATTATCTAGTGCAAACTTGTGCTTGTTTCAGAGTGAACCATAACAAAAATTAGATTTTAAGACAACAATAGCTAGATATTTTCTTCATACCAACATTATTGGATTTTCTACAGGCACCAAATAAAAAATGGTCCCTGTTCTCATTTTTCCCCCAATTATAATTCTCTTCAGACGCATTGTATAGCAAATGATTTTGGGGATAATCAGTAACATCCTTAAAACAAAAGCAAATCAAATAGATAGTTTAATGGATTATAGATGAGGGAGAATTTTTGATTATGATGCATCGGCAGGCCTTCCAGAATAAAGACTGCCTGACAGTGATGTAAAACTGCTGACATCTGTAGTGCTCTGATTGATGGGCACAGCGTTTGCACAGACACAAAACTAAGTATCCGACTCGGAGTCTGGCGGTCTGAGGACAAGATCCGCCCACTGGCTGAAATGGTTTTGTACATTACGTCTTCCCGTTTGAGGTATGAGGAGGGGGGGGGGTTGGGGGGGGGGGGTGACGGACTTGTCCTTGATTAGCCTTTGAACTGCTTTGTTTTCTTTGACGGCCTCGGGCAGAGTCCCAAGTCACAGCGACTGGAATTACAATGTGATTTTCATTGTTGATCAAGAGTTACAAAAGAAGAGCCAAAGATTGGTGGCAGTTTAGCTTTGCATTATGGACACTGTAATTATATAAATAATAATATAATTATTTACTTGTTTCCCAGAGATGGGTTGTGGCTGGAAGGGCATCCGCTGCGTAAAACAAATGCTGGATAAGTTGGCGGTTCATTCCGCTGTGGCAACCCCGGATTAATAAAGGGACTAAGCCGAAAAGAAAATGAATGAATGAATGAATTATTTACTTGAGCATATGACATTGTGTTTACAAGCAGCGCCACTAAGTAATAAAACATATGCTGTACATTTGTTAGTATTTAATATTTGCTTGTTATTTGCATACTAAGATGTTTTTAGCATATCTTTTTTCCCTTGGTTCATTTGCTGGATACGCTTTGTGCTCATTGACATTTTCAACAACTAAACCTTAATATGAAGGAGAATTCAGTGTCAGTGTTTCACAACCCTGTTCTTGGAGGCACACCAACCGTACATATTTTAGAACAGTGGTTCTCAAACTGTGGTACGAGTACCACTAGTGGTACACAAGCTTCCTTCTAGTGGTACACGAAGGAATCTCTGAATAATTTAAGTAAAAAAATGAACACACTTTTAACCCCTTTGACACGTACGATAACACCGATGTGATCAGTAAATTGATTTTAATAGGCAAACGTTTTGTTTAAGTGGCTAACAATAATAAATATTGTTTATTAGAAGAAATAATAGGCTTTGTTTTTGAATTGTGCAATGCTGTAGCTGCTTAATTAGGCCTACTATTCTACTGTACTTCAATATAATGCTACTGATCTTACTTCAATATTATTATGGTGGTACTTGGAGGGACAATTTTTTTCTGAGGTGGTACTTGGTAAAAAAAAAGCTTGAGAACCACTGTTTTAGAACCAATCATTTCAGGTTTCTGAGTCTCTTCTAATGTTCTGATGAGTTGATTCAGGTGTGTTTGAATAGGAAGAGGTTGATATTCTGTACTGTTGGTATGCCTTAAGGAACAGGGTTGGGAAACACTGGCTTATATTTTGCGACAGACAATCAAAACCATAATATGTGCTGTAGTATTTTATATGTAATATGCTGTAACGTTTTGTTTAGATGTGTTGTGAATACACCCTTATTTTACAGTCCTTTCTTTAAATGTTTTTAAATATTAGACTTTTACCAGTGTAAATTTGCAAAACAAATGTGACCGCTACAAATCATGCCATGGATTTTTTACTAGATGTTTAAATTTTCCATGTATTAATCAATTTTATTTTTTAATAAGTGTTTTTTTTTTGCAGCCTATAAATTGTATTGTATCATAAATATGGCTCTAAACATCATATTGCCACTGTTAGCAATCAAAGCATACTGGGAAAAGGATAAGAAAAGTGGACTAAATGGCCATTCAATGGTGCAAGATGCAGCACAAAGGTATGTAAACTTTTGGTTACGATTATCTGTGTCAATTCAGATGTTGTGATGTCTTTTTAGAGTAACCTAAACATAGTTTTCTACCATTCTTCCCTTTTACCGATCCATTAAAAACAAACTCCATCCATCCTCGACTTAAAGAAAACAGGTTATTATCATCTGAAGGTAACTGCTAAAGTGTCCCTCATGTATGTTTTCTCAGTAAGGTCAGGCAGAGGAGTTTAAGTGGGATCTCTTGTGGTACAAACTCACGCAATCCACCAGTCCTTTGGCAATTCTGCATGTAGCCATAGGAACTTCTCATTAAAAGAGGCGACTAAAGAGGTGTTGTAAGTAAACAACATGACGGGCAGGCCTAATGAAGAAAATTTGTTAGATAATCGTTGTAAACTCTTCTCTTGTATTACTATGATATCGTGGGAAAGCTCCTCTCAGGGAGAGAGAGATAGAGGGAGAGCAGTCACGACACCGGCGCGCTGTTGGCGCTCTCCGTGGTTCTGAAGATAAGAGTGGGTGTATAGCCTGCCTGTTTCAGTTGGGTTTTATATCCTCCTGAGAATCAGCAATTCATTTTTGATCATGTAGTGGACATGAGTTGTTTGTTAATATCTCTGAGATGATAAATACCACAGTTTGAAGTGTTTTAG
This sequence comes from Danio albolineatus, assembly GCA_903798035.1. NCBI lineage: Eukaryota > Metazoa > Chordata > Actinopteri > Cypriniformes > Danionidae > Danio > Danio albolineatus. Next base: position 5,772,664 of record CAIGQQ010038113.1, read on the forward strand.
ATATCAAGGACATTCCGGGCTCTTCTTTGATATCCAGTATTCCAATAATTTGATATAATTATGTAAGGATATATAAAATAGGATTACAGATAGAAGAAAAAATATAGTCGGAAATGCAATTTGTGGATTAGTTCACTCCAAAATGTAAATTCTGTTAGCATTTACTAACCCGCATTTCATTCAAGCCTCAAAATGGAAATGTTTTTAATGAAATCTGAGAATTCTCTCCCTCCCTTGAATTTAATCTACATGAATCAAGAAGTATAATCCAAGTCTTCAGAATAGACACAATCGGTTTATTTGATTCATTCGCAAATGAACTTGGATTAGCGAACATGGATTATGTCATTCAACCTCAACTTCTGTGACCAAATTTGAATGTTTTTTAACATTGTTCACTATGAGATTTGGATGAGCGGATTTTAAATAGAAGTAATAAAAAGTACATTATGATCTGAAATGAGGTGATTTGTGTACAATCTTTGTAACAATGTGAATGTACATACATTTTGACAATAGTAGGACTATAGTTAGATGTAAACGGTGGCCGAGAAAGGTTAACGCGCTGCAATTTAAGAAAGCACATGCAATAACAAAAAACACCAGCAAATTAAAAAACGATCTTCATCAATTTGACAGCACACCTGTTACAAATTCTCACAACACAGACAACGGAAGAAACGCGCAGCAAGTTGGACAAAACACAAATGGAAGAAACACGCAGCAAGTTGGTCAAAACACAACAGAAATGTTTCAAGAGGACCCAAAAACATGACGGACCCGCCATGACTGTTGTTCAGTGAAGTGATTGGTGGTCTTTGAAAGGTGTAATATCCTGATTACACGATTCCGTCGTCTTTTGTAAATTATCAGTCTAATTAATGATCAACTGAAATGTTGCGTTATTAAATAAATTAACTACATCCGTATCTCTGCTGTGTCCGTCATGTTTTTGGGTCCTCTTGAAACATTTCCGTTGTGTTTTGACCAACTTGCTGCGCGTTTTCTTCCGTTGTGTTTTGACCAACTTGCTGCGTGTTTCTTCCGTTGTCTTTGTTGTAAGAATTTGTAACAGGTGTGCTGTCAAATTGATGAAGATCGTTTCTTAATTTACTGGTGTTTTTTGTTATTGCGTGTGCTTTCTTAAATTGCAGCGCGTTAACCTTTCTCGGCCACCGTAAATGTAGCTAACCATAATATACGTAAAGATAACATGGGAACACAGCACACAATCTTAACAATCAAACAGGTTATTCCCAGATCATGTGTTATGTAAAGGACTGCTTGCCAAACCAAACTAAAGCCTATATTTCATCTGCCCTTCAGGTATTTTTTGACTCAAATTCATCTGTCACTTGTTAAAAGAAATATTCAGCAAAATCTGTGTTAGTTTGTTTGCTCCATCTCAGGAGTTTATGATCTTTAGATATCCAAAACAACGCCTTTTCTTTCATGAGGTGGATGTCGGATCTTTGCTTTGTGAATCTAACAAGAGCGGGCACTCTCTGAGGATGCCAACATTAGTATTTATCAGAGGAACATCTAATTGAATCACCGCACAGATGTGAAAACAGGAACACAAATCAAAACGCAGTTGCAAAACGAGAAAATGTTGTTTTGTATCTGCTGTATGGGCCGTATATGCAAACAGCATGAGCATGGGACGTCTCACATGGGTCACATGGTTATGTGATTAGTGGTCCTGTATTGGCTTTCTATGTGTCCTGCAACCCACATGTCAAAACTAATTCGCTCGCGTTTCTGCCGGAGGCCTATGAGATGCATTGTGCAATGGTGCGGGGCACACAGAACGGAAACGGTTAATGCGGAAAGATCAAAGACGCGGAAACATCACAGGACAGATTTAATCACGCGCCTTCCCTCGGGTTGAATTTATAATCGTTTCTTTAACAATGCACACTGTTCTGTTTCGAGGTTGAATACTTCTTGTTTTCGCCTTTTCATGTGTCGTGATCAGGAAAGCGTCTGTCTAAAGAAACGTCTTCGTTGTGGCTCACACGGCCTAAATATCTCATATACAATACTAATTGGAGTTCTTGCCAGGAGAAGGCAGACTCCCGCAAAGCAGGCAGAAAGTCTGTTTGGATCGCCTCTTCCATGAATTATTAATCTCATCTTTTTCACAAAGTCAGCAATTGCACCTCAGAGTAATTGTTGCGTGCATGTGGTTGCAAGCCAGACTCGCAGAGTACACATCTGTTGGCCATGCTCATCTCTAGTGGCCTTAAATCCAGGACAGACTTGGAACAAAACAGGTGTTTGTAGCCATAGATGGACTAGATCATGCATGATGTCTTATCCATAACCTACTGAAAGATAAACCAAAGCTTTGGAAATAATAAGAGCCTCATGTGGCAGGCCAGAGGCGACTTTCCTCTGTTGCGAACTGCACACTTTTATAGCATTTTCAGTCTTATATAAACAATGCGATACAACAGTTGTTTATTAAAGTGATGTGTTATGTATATGGGGCAATGGTGTTGCGACAACACTCGACAATACAAAATAAAGCTACACTTTAAACCAAATCTCTCGGTAAGCCTACATAGACTAGCAGGCTGTTATCCGTTTAAGGGGATTTCAGCTTGACTTTTTTTTTTCAGCGTTATGTAGGTGATGTGTCTGAGAAGTGAAGTAGTCCCCATTCTAGGATTATAAACAATATATAATCAGCCTGAATTTGTTTGAACTGCATAACTGATATGTACAACTAATAAGTATGACCGTGAATGCCACTTTTCTTAGGCCAGATTGATCAGCTCTTGAGTTGTTTTGAGTCTCTTTTTGTTCATTGTTATGTAGGTGATGTGTAATAGTCGGCGTTTTTGGATTGTAAACAATATATAATCCGCCTGAATTGATTTGAACTGCATAACTGATATGGTATGTATGATTCTAGGTAATTCAATTTGCTTTTCGGTGATGCTGAAAGCCACTTTTCAGAGGCTAGATTGATCAGCATTTGAGTTTTAGTCAAGCAAGAGTGCTGGGAATTGCTGTATATAAGGCACACAATGTTGCTTGAGGCCAACAGTGTCATCATGTCCAGAGAATCCACATTGATGTATATAAGTACTTAACTCTGTGACTTCTAAATAATCATTAAGGTTACATCAGAAACTGAAAACAGAGCAGCCATGATAGCAAAAATCTGACATATCCGGCACAATGCCGTAAAACGAGTAATCCCGCATAAGCTGAGAGGAGTAAACATGGCATGTTATTAAATCAAAGATTAATGTATGTGATTGCAAGTTTACAGATTTGATTCACTGCAAACCCACAAATGCCAGCTTATATTTATAACAAAGATTTGTTTTATAATATTCCAAACTTTCGGTCTCTTCGTGTCCAGTAGAAGCCGAGAGAAACAAACCTGTCCTCTTTAGTGTGATGGGGGAATTCAGGTCATAATGTGAACAGATGTTTTGATTTTGTGGCAGCTGCAGTGTACTCAGACAGCACCGTGAGCTGATAATGCCACTGTAACCTCTTTGTGGCCCTATTAACCTCCTCCTGTATTGTCTTCTCTGGCTCATTTTCATATACTTTTCCCCCCTTCATCTCAATCTCTGTCTTCTCTGACTGCTTACTGTGGTTGTGATTAAGTGGCCCAGATTAGTACCAAAGTAAGTAAACACCATTAGCGAGTCAGCCAGCCAATCAGATTGGCGAGCGCTGAGTCTCCAGTGACACGCTGACCTGCTGCCAGAGTCTGTGTGCGTTTCCACAGCAACTTGCTGTAAAAGACACACAGGCAGCACTTCCATAATGCAGGGAGATTGAGAGAATGAAACAAAGAGAGAGAGGTTATGCTGATCTGAAAATAGATACACTGTTGATACAAGTACATGCCTCATTGGCCAGAATTGACACTTTGTTCAACTTAAAACAGTAAAATGGTTGCCGATTCGACTTTTTATAGTCACAGAAACAAAAAGTGTGAGGATGAGTTTAAATCTTTACAGCCAGACCTTATATATGACTTTAAATATGGGATGAAGTTCAATATAGATTATATTATCACCTCTATGTGCTTCTACTTCTACTCTACCGACTTATTTAAAAGGGCAATTCACCTGAAATTTTAAATTACATCATTTGTTCGTTCTAATGTCATTTCTAACCTAATTTCTTTCTAACAAAAAAAATTGATATATTTTTATATTTCACATTTTAACATACAGTGAAAGTTGCTTATGTTTAACATATGCACAAAAATCAGGGTGAGTAATATAACATTTCATTTTTGGATGACACAATGGCTGATGTAATGGGAAATATATTATTTACAAAAAAGTACATTAGTTGGGGTTCAGCTCAGGATCGTGGACGGATGCGTTTACATTGTTATACTTCATGAACAATAATAACTTGCAGTAAAATTAAACATCCCTCCTCTAGGCAGTTTAGAGGTATGGTGTTAGTCAGGTTATGATACAGTCATGCTCTTATTATCTGGTCTTCACGTCATCTTTCCAAATCAAGTTATTAGCCAGGAGCTCTTGACTTTTGTTTTGTACACCAGAGACATTGTTACTACTCGAAGGTAGTGTTCTGGTTGTTTGTCAAGGGCTTGAATCCCTGTCTCTGTTAGATTTCCAATTGTTCTTAATTTGAGCTACTAAATGGTCTCATCAGCAGCTTGTGGAGAGTGGCGGTTTATCTAGATGATTTGTAGATGATGGATAAAAACAATTGTGACTACAAATCAAAAAGTGATGAGTGGTGTAAGTACTTGGTGCTGAAGTTAAAAGTCATACAGGTTTCTAAAGACAATGAAGTAAATGATTATAGCTCTTTACTCTTTAGCAAAAAAGTCCTTTAGACTCTTACCTCCATCAGAGTATGTCTCTGTTCCATATCCATCCTGTAGGCCGTTGTTCCACGTGCCTTCATACTTGCCGCTGGTTCCTGTGCTTTCCCGCACACCATAGCGTCCCTTAAATCCATGTGTCCACTCACCCTTATAAACCCACTTGCCCTTGTTTTCAACTCCAATGCCATGCCGCTTGCCTTGTGCCCATGTCCCCTGATAAGTGTTCCCACTGGGCCAGGTATAAATGCCCACCACCTCAAAACCGTGGCTCCAGGAGCCTGCGTACTCTCCTTGGCCCTTGGGTCCTGTGCAGATGCCATGGCCATGGGCCTTTCCCTCTTCCCACCCTCCACAGTATGATCCCCCATCATCAAAGTTGAACCTGCCCCCAGTGGACATGCATGAAATAGGTTTTGGCAAATACCCCAAATCTCAAAAAGAAAAGAAAAAGAAAAAGAAGTAATACCCAAACAAAATTATACTTGGAAATTGAGCCAGGGTGGTGGTAGAAAGCTGGGGATATAAAAGCCCCTTTCTTCTGCTTTCTTGTAATGGTCTTTAAAAATAAAAAATATATATTTATAAAAAAAAAAAAAAAAACAATGCAAAAAGTTAAAAGAAAAAAAGAATGAGCCCTCTTGGGCAGTAGTCCCCTCCTGTCAAACTAGGCAGGAGCAGCTTGAGCCCTCTCAGACCATCCTCTTCCAGGAGTGGAGCTTTTTATTCACAAGTTGCTTTCCTGCAGTTGCTTCTCAACGAAAGTGGGCCCACGCCAGCCATGCGCCTCGTTCTACTGTTACCAACGCAGCAACAATTCTTTCGGTTTTGATGCTCTGGCCCCCTCTTCGTTCCTGCCTCCACAGAGGGCCCCTGTGCCAGCACACACCTACCCTTGCTCCAGCTCACCCTCTCTGGGGCTTTGAGCTGTTTCGCTTTCCCTCCCAGTAGCGGAGACCACCAGACTCCACCTAGAAACCTGTGAGTCCTCAGAGTGATGGCCGATAGATGAAGCAGGCAGGTAGCATTTACAAATGCATCCACTTTGCCAGGAGCTCACTCACTGTTGTACCAAATCCACCTGACATGCTGATGCCATACAGGGAGACAGAGTGCAAGAGAAACAAGAAAAAAAAGAAGAGCGATGGATTCTGCAAGCTTTAGTCTCCGTCAGCTAGCAGCAATGCAGTCTCTATCCACACACAATCGCATGCATATATACGCACGCTCTCGCCAGAACAGGATCAGAGCACAGCTTGATCGCAAACAAACTGATGTGATTAATTCCTTATCTGGGCACTGTTTTGTCGTTGTCTCTTGATTTTTCCCTCCGCTCTCTTTTTAGGTCTGTATAAAAATCCTGTGCTTCGGTTTGCTTGCAGGTGGGAAAACCAGATGCATCGTTCCTGATTTACCTTCTTCTGCTCCTCCTTGACTCAGTCACGTTGTTGGAATGATTTTTGTGTGACGCTGATTGTCTTTTCCTCCGTCGTCATCTTATTCCCCCATATGCTTGGACGTCTCTCTCTCTCTCTCTCTCTCTTACACTGGTGTCTCTCAAATCTGCTCATTAGAGGCGGACTGTTCCAACGCAGCCAACTCCCCCTCCCCCTTTCACATGCTCTCTCTCTTTCCCTTGCTCTTTCCCATTTAAAGAGACATGCACTGTGGTAATACTTACCACTCTCTCTCTCTTCATCCACCTCAGGGAGCAAAGATTGCTTTTCCTAATTGCCCGGCTTAGTCCTCCCCCTACCCTCCCGCTAAATCTCCATTGCTCTGCCCTCATAGAATAATTAGAGCATTTGTCGGTTAATGATATGGCTTGAGATGGTGCATTAAATTTCTTTGTTGCAGGTGAGATAATATAATATCTGGTCTGTTGACCTTGGCACTTGATCATCCTGGCAATTCTTCAATGGCGTCGATGTTATCTGTAAGACACAGTGGGCAACTTTTATTGTGGTGACTCATAAAAAGTTATGTTTTTAGTGATATGTCTTTAATTATATCATCCTTTTTAACAAATTTTAAGTATTTCTCCTTCCTTTCTAAAGATTTTATTCATTACTTTAAGTAGCTAGTAAAGATGAAGGATTCAAATGGATATATAAAGATGTACTTCACAACATTTATTTGCACTTGTGTGAAAATAAAGAGATCATACCATCAGTTTTGATCTGCGATTGTGTTTAACAGTCTGTTTGTAAAGAAGAGGAGGGGAATTTATCCCTTCAATTACAGGGGATCAACTCTGACGGAGCTGGGTAAAAATACTCTGACATGCTGCTTTGGCTCAGCAGGTAGTGAGAACCCAGGTTTCATGCAGTAAACAGGTCACCTACAGCTTGACTCTGAGAAGATTTCATTTATGTGATTCATTACACTGCACAAACGTGTTCGAGCAATGCTAACTCATTGCTTCTGGTTGTTTAAGCTTATCTGGCCACTTTAGTGATAGCCTGCTGTCGGCTTGATTAGCATTAGAGAAGGAGGGGGAGATTTTATGAAGTTGGATCAGCAGGCAGAGTGTGGGAGTGTGTGTAAGAGAGATTGCAGGGAAAGTGTGTGCTTTCTTCTCACAACGACGTTTTTAACAAGGTTGTCTCACTAACAATCACACGTTCTTGAGAAACCTACAAGAAAGTAACAATATGACAGTTAGGCATCAAACGACAAACAATATTGACAGGTTAACTATTACTATTAAAAATATATATTTTAGCCAAAAAGAAACGTATATAAAAATTAGAGTTCATTACCTGTAATAGTGTAGGCTTCATCCTGTCCTGATAGCATCATAAAATTGTTACATTTTGATAATGTAATTGTGTAGTTTCTACTGTAACATGGATGATTTGATGCACACACACACTATGTCTGTGGCTGTGTAAGACCTGAGGTGCCTTACCATGAGTTTAAGCCCCGAGACACAACATCACTCAGAATTGTTAGTAAAATAGGCTGTGATGACTCATGCATGCTTGCAGCACAACTGAACAAATCTAGGCTGTTATTAAAAATTTGGAGAGTTATTAAATTAGCTCCCCTTAACTGCTTAACCATAGGGGCTTCAATAGAAGAAAGCCGAACAATTGCTAACTAAGGTTTTTTTTTTTTTTTTGAGGGGGGATTTGATTTTGGGATGCGCATGTTAAATCGGCTCAAATGCTTGAGTATGTAGGGCAATGATTTGAATGTGAATTGCTGGTGAATTTGAATGTACATTTGCATTAGACAAACATCTTTGGCATTCCTCTCACTAGCCAACTACTGGAAAAAACACTCTGAAAGCATGTCTCTTTTCCTGCTGATCACCGTAATTAACTTAATAACCATGCGCCACTATTTTCGTTGCAGCCAGCTTGACCTTGTGCAGTTCTGAAGCAAACTAATGTCTGATGAATTGACCCTTAAAATGATACTTTAAAAAGCTGATACACATGAAATTTAAAAAATGACACCCCTATTTCACAGATTGATCTATAGCTCTGAGTTCAGTAAAAGTTGTCACTTCTAGTCATTACCAATCTTTGTTTTCATTATTGTTTATATTTTATTTTTTATATTTGAGAGCTCATTCCCATTCTTGATTTGTATGATGTTCGTTTTTATATCAAAGTAAACAAGTGCAGACTATCTGTCTTGAAGTATATACAGTTTTTCTGTTTTATTTAGATATGTAGACCAGTTCAAATTGCTGGTTTAATGCATTTCCAAAGCTTTTAAATTCAAACACTTGCCAGTTCTGCTTGAGCACGTAAACTGCTTCAGATTATTTCCACAGTAAGAGCCTACTGCTCCCTCTAGCGTTCATTGATGAATGCCAGCACACCTTTTGGCAAGTATATTAGTTTTTAAATTGAATATATAATAAATATCATTTACAAATTCATTATTTTCATTCATTCATTCATTTTCTTTTCGGCTTAGTCCCTTTATTAATCCGGGGTCGCCACAGCGGATTGAACCGCCAACTTATCCAGCATTTGTTTTTACGCAGCGGATGCCCTTCTAGCCGCAACCCATCTCTGGGAAACACATTCATACATTCTCATTCACACACATACACTATGGACAATTTAGCTTACCCAATTCACCTGTACCGCATGTCTTTGGACTGTGGGGGAAACCGGAGCACCCGGAGGAAACCCACGCAACCACGGGGAGAACATGCAAACTCCACACAGAAATGCCAACTGGCCTAGCCGGGGATCGAACCAGCGACCTTCTTGCTGTGAGGCGAACGTGCTGCTCACTACGCCACCGTGGTGCCCCATTATTTTCATATTTTTCTGAATTTATCTTAATTAAGCTAACATGATTTTGTATTTTTGAGATATTTTGTACAGTAATTTTTGTCTTAAACTTTTTAGTAGGTTGTACATCAGTGTTTTTTTGGGGGGAAATTAGTAATATAGTAATGTAATAAAACCATTTTCTTGGATGTCCCACAACAAAACATTCTGGATGTCTCCCTATACTGGTTATTATACGTCTTTGAAACTGCTAGACTTATTTATGCAATTACTTGCATGTTAAGGTAATGCAGTATAAAGGTCACCATATTGAATCAAAACATGTTTAGAAGATATTAAATATCACCACACAACAGTCTGGGACCTGCTGGGCCACGATTAACTGAGAATCTAGAGACATGACACACTGAAAATGCTATTGCACCGCTTCCTTCTCTTTCATTATTGATTATTTGTAATTATGATCCTGTATAAATCAGTAGCATCCTATCAGAATAAAAAGATAATAATTGGAACAAGGAAAAAATAAATACAGTTAATATATAACTGTGTGACATGGTGGCTCAGTGGTTACTACTGTCACCTCACAGCAAGAAGGTCGCTGGTTCAAGTCCCAGCTGGGTCAGTTGGCATTTCTGTTTGGAGTTTGCATATGCAGTATTGGTGTGGGTTTTCTCTGGGTGCTCTGGTTTTCCCCACAGTCTAAAAACCTGCAGTATAGTTGAATTGAATAAACTAAATTGGCTGTAGTGTATGTGTGTGAATGACTGTGTATGGATGTTTCCCAGTCCTGGGTGGCAGTTGGAAGGGCATCCGCTGCATAACAACTGGATAAGTTGGAGGTTCTTTTGGCTGTGTAGGCCCCTGATGAATAAAGGTACTAAGCCGAAGGAAAATGAATAAATGAATATTTTGTAAACTGAATATAAAGAAATATAGGACTGAGTGGAACGTATTTAAGAATATAAAACAGATTGGGTGAGGATATTTATACGACTAAGTCCTTGATTGAGCTCTGGGACAATTGGCGCCATCTTCGGGAAAGTTGACGTAATGAAATTACAAAACCAGAGGTTTCCAATATTTGCCCAGAGCCAAAGGCATACTTCAAAAAGGGGGTTTTCCTGTACTGCTACACTAAATTATGCTAAATTATAGAGTAAACAAACATACTTCGTGTCTAAAACGCAGTTATGAGTGTACGTCAAGTTAATGCGTCCTATCGCTTTAAATAATACAATATTTTACTGTCCACATCAAATATGACTGCAGGCGCTTGAGATTTATGCAAGAATCGCGCTTTGGCCAATCACAGAGAAGTATAAAATTACTGACAAACTGCTTATCCAATAGAAATCAGCCGGGGGCTGGATTTTGCGTGAAGTTTGGGATAGTAAACTTCAGTTTGCCTTCTCGACTTCACGACAGGATAATGATAGGCAACTAAATCGTTGATTAACTCACTCACGTGAACTGCAGATAAAAGCTGCGGATAAAGTGTCAAGTTTTTCTTTGAATAACGCTACTTCAGCGTCCGACGAAGGGATTCAGTTATACTGCGGTCCACTCGACAAGTCAAACTGTTCAATTTGGGGAGTTTTCCACACAAAATGTGTATTGCTCGACGACGTTTCCTCTGCGCGTGCACGGCAGTGTCATTGATTTCATCTGGACAAATCGGTCAAATGGATACTGTATGATCTGAAAGAAAGGTGCTTGTTTTATAATGTGTCCTGGAGTCTACTGAATAACTGGCTGACGTGGGGATCACGCAGGGGGGCTGGCCGAAAAAGGAGAGCCACGGACGGGCAGAGGGTCTGCGCCGCCGTGCGTCTGGGATTACAGTAAACACAGCTGGTTTCTTCAATAACCTGATCGGCTTTGATGACAGAATGCAATCGCTAGCATACAAAACGCGAAGGAAACTATGTAGCACATCTTCTTGCGGGGGTTTTGAGACGCTCAGACTGCCCATAAAGTTCATGGATGTTTATCTCAGTGAATGATCTGGAAGTTTGTAAAGTTTGAAAGGGCCATAGACCACTGCTCTGTGCACTTTGTTTTTAATATCTGACGCCTTTTAAGAGTGCTGTCTAAGATGGTTGAGAACCGATGCTTTGTTCAGAGAGAGGAGGTTTACCGCTGGTTCTCTGTGTTGAGCTCGGCGCAAAGGGCTGAGTTCCTTTGCGGCCTTTTAGACCTCTGCGTTCCCATTGAGCTGCGCTTCCTCGGCTCGTGTTTGGAAGACCTAGCCAGAAAAGACTACCACTCTCTGAGGGATGCCGAAATTAAAGCCAACAACCCGGCTGACCTTGCCAATCTGGCCAACATCACGGACGAGGTGGTTCGGAGCAAGCTGCTGGTCTCTCTCGCGCTGCTCAGCTCGGACAACCGCGTCGCGGCAGGAGTTTTGTTTCGGACACTCACGCACATCGACACCATCATTAACAACTACGGGCTTCAGCTTAACGATGGCCAGACCGGAGAGCAGTTTTTGCTCCTCTTCACAATGGCCTCCAACCATCCCGCGTTTAGTTTTCATCAAAAGCAGGTGCTGAGGCAAGAGTTGACACAGATTCAGGAGATCCTTCAGGTAACAGTTGGAGAGGCGCCGTCGACGTCACACGGGGGCGGGGCAAGCGCTGCTTCGGTTCCAAACGTGAGCGCGACCCCGACCTTTTCTTCCTACATCACCGCATCCACCTTCAACTCCTGCCAGGCCGGATGTCCGTGCAGTAAGGTGGGGATGCTGAAAATCTGTTATCTAAATGCGTTTATCTTACTGTAAACCAGTAGTCCATATGTTTTTTTCTTTCTTTTTTCATTTTTAAAAACTTTAATCAAACAAAAAAAATGTTTTATGCATATAGTGGGAAAAAAACATATCTGCACTTCAGTGATGTGACTGACCACCATTTTGTGAGACAAATAAGAAAATTAATACCTATGGTGATTCTTTCTCAAAACATGTTGACGTCTCTTTTTGCAGAGGTTGTCAATGAAATATAGGCTACTCTTGTAAAGAATGTTCAGCTTGTGCAGACTCTTCATTTCATTTGAAAACATCTCAGTCAAATGTCAGAAACCACAGGTATTAATAACTTTGTATATGATGTTTTTCTTTACAAATTCTGGTTGTTGACTTTTATGAATAACCAAGAACAACAGTTTTAGCTGAAAATCTTCTTTAATGTTCTTCTGATGAACAGCAGTGAGTAAATTAGTGGCAGATTCTCTTTTTTTGGCTGAACTTTCCCTTAAAGTTGTATGGCTTCATATAATTTACCACACACTACCCCTCAGAAGGTAAAACATTTCAGCAGATCAAAGGATAATGGAAGATGTTGGAAAATAAATGTAGTATTAAAATAAAATAGATGGACAACGTGGTGGCTCAGTGGTTAGCACTGTCACCTCACAGCAAGAAGGTGGCTGGTTTAGTCCTGGCTGGGTCAGTTGGCATTTCTGTGTGGAGTTTGCATGTTCTCCCTGAGTTTGCAAGGGTTTCCTCCGGGTGCTTCGTTTACCCCACAGTCTAAAGACATGCTGTACAGGTGAATTGAATTAATTGGCTGTAGTGTATGTGTGTGTATTGATGTTTCCCAGTACTAGATTGCAGCTGTAAGGGCATCCGCTGTGTAAAACATATGCTGGTATAGTTGTCGGTTCATTCCGCTGTGGTGGCCCCTGATGAATAAAGGGACTAAGCCGAAGAAAAATTTAAATATAACGAGAACGTTTTTGAATCTACAGTATGCTGAACAGTGATAAAGTGATTAATTTTTAATGTATCCTACAACTATTTTCTTGTTGACCATACCGTAGTTCAGGTTATCCAAAGCAACATGGGGTTAAGTGCCTCAATTCAACAATGCTGATGGTTCAGAGATCATCCCTTGTGGGATTTGAACTTCCTTTTTTTTCCAACTAGCCTCAATCTTTAAACACTAGTAGGCCATACACCCCTAGAAATACAGGTCAGCCCTGATTTATTCAACAGTATCTATGGGGAACACCAAGAGAAACAAAAATGAACTGGGGTCATCTGGCACAGACAAGCAATTCTGCCATAAGATCTCACACAACTCACAACCGAGGAGTGTTTACTATCCTATTGAATCTGTTCCACACTCTCCTGGGGGTTATAAGTCTAGGAATGATCTCAACGAATAAACGTCTGTAGGATGACATAAGGCTCACACTTTCACTTGCTTAAACGCAGCGTGTAATGTAATATTGCAAATGTGTAATTATATTGTAACTCAAAAATGTCAGCTTGGTGAGTCAACAAAAGGCTTTAAACACACTGACAGAAGCAGCAGGACATTTGCTCTTGGAATAACAAAAACCTTTCATTATAGAATACGATATGCAGCAGTTCTAGAATAAATAGATGTTAAAATGACATGATATGTGATGACTTGATGCACACACTCTTATATAGAACGTGGAATATCAATTTTTTTGCTCTTGGCTGGTGTCAATCAACCCTCTCCTCAAGTCTTTATGTTCTGTCAACATGTTGTCATCTTTTACGCATTTTATTGTTTGTGACATCTTAAAAGAATAGTTCACCCAAAAATGAAAATTCTGATATCATTTACTCATGTTCCAAACCAGATTGAGTTTTGTTTTGTTCTGTCAACGTCAACAACAACAAAAATATTGATGAATGCTGGAAAAACTTCCATTGTATTTCTTTTTCCTTTTATGGAAGTCAATGGCTAGTTTTCCAACATTCTTCAATATATCAACAATTGTGTTTAACAAAATATCTAACTGGTTTGGAAACAAACCAACTGTATTGAAATGAATATATTTATCATTTTGTTTCTGCGTAGACCTGTCTATTAAAGCATGAATTTAGTAGGCATGCAGACATGGTTTAGACAATCTGCTGCAGTTTAAACCGAGGATCAGAATAGGGAAGAAAGGTGATTTAAGTGACTTTGAATGTGGCATGGTTGTTTAAGCTAGACTTGCTGGTCTGAGTATTTCAGAAACTGCTTATAGACTGGGATTTTCATGCACAACCATCCCTAGGGTTTACAGAGAAGGGTCTGAAAAAGAGAAAATATCCAGTGAGCTGCAGTTCTGAGGCTACAATTCGCACAGGGTCACCAATATTGGACAATAGAAGATTGGAAACATGTTGCCTGGTCTGATGAATCATCTCTATTTCTGCTGCAACATTTTTATGGTAAAGTCATAATTTGGCACCAACAACATGAAAGCATGGATCAATCCTGCCTTGTATCAACGGTTCAGACTGGTGGTAGTGGTGCAGTGGTGGGGGATATTTTCTTGCCACACTTTGGGCCCATTAGTACCAATTGAGCATTGTGTCAATGCCACGGCCCACAGTATTGTTGCTGACCATGTCCATCCCTTTATGACCACAGTGTACCCATCTTCTGATGGCTACTTCCAGCAGGATAATGTGGCATGTCATAAAGCACAAATCACTATTCAAGTGGTCTTCACAGTGACCAGAACTCAGTCCAATAGAGCACCTTTGGGATGTGGTGGAATGGGAGATTCGCATCATGGATGTGCAGCCGACAAATCTGCAGCTTCTGTGTGATACTATCATGTCAGTATGAACCAAAGTCTCTGATGAATATTTCCAGTTCCTAGTTAAATCTATGCCACGAAGGATTTAGGCAATTCTGAAGGCAAAAGAGGTTCCAACCTGGTACTACTTATCTAATAAAGTTGCTGGTGAGTGTATAAGTATATATACTAAATGCAGAAGTATATATCAGGCTTACGGCAAATGGTATGCAAAAGTGTGAAGGCAATGCCGGATTTACCTCGTGCACTCGATGCAGAAGTATGTAAAAAAAAACATTTTTCACACACTTTTGTTTTTACAGATTAACTTCAGTAGGCTATAAGCTGTTATTGGACTAACAAGAAAGTCTTGAAACTAACAGGATGTTTTTAACTCTTATATCTCAAAAGATTAAGAGAATTTTGATTTCCTTCCTTGAACTCTTTTCTGCATCTTTAGGAATTGTTCATGCCCAAAGTTTAGTATGTGCTTTAAGCACAACTGCTTCATCAACAGTATGCATCTTTCTAGCCTGCACAATTCTGCTGAAAACACATTGTTGACAAAATGCGTAATTGTTGTCGCATTTAAAGTTCTCCATTAGGGAGTTATGTGTACAAACATGGGCTCACGCAATGCGCACATCCTGCCGAATAGTGTGCTTGAGCTGGCGTAGTGGGAAAGTACCCTGTGAAGGCAGAGAAGGCGGTTCTATTTAATGATTTGTTGGTTTTGGCTTTCATGAACTGAAGCTCAGCACATTTCTCCATGCTTAAATCAGCCCTCTGTGCAACTCTCCTGTGATTCATCAGGAAGCACCGACTGCTCGCTTGTTCAAGAGGCCTTTATACTAGCCCAAACATCAACAAAAACACATGCTCCTTTGTCTCGAGCATCTTTTTGTGATGCTTTAATTATACGTGCTGAGATTTCAGATGGCACTACTTAAAAACTCCATGGCCATCTGTATTTGACCCATTTTAGCACTTTCTACAAATTTAGTTTTTTAACCCTTATGTACTGTTGAGGATGTTTTCATCCCCTCTGGGGTGATTTGGAGTCTTCATTTGGCCATAATGTTTTCTGTGTTTCAGCTAGTGGAATGATTTTTGGTGACAAAACTTATTATGCCAGGCCAGTTGGCATTTCTGTGTGGAGTTTGCATGTTCTCCCCGTGGTTGCGTGGGTTTCCTCCGGGTGCTCCGGTTTCCCCCACAGTCCAAAGACATGCGGTACAGGTGAATTGGGTAAGCTAAATTGTCCATAGTGTATGTGTGTGAATGAGAATGTATGAATGTGTTTCCCAGAGATGGGTTGTGGCTGGAAGGGCATCCGCTGCGTAAAACAAATGCTGGATAAGTTGGCGGTTCAATCCGCTGTGGCGACCCCGGATTAATAAAGGGACTAAGCCGAACAGAAAATGAATGAATGAATGAACTTATTATGCCACATATTTTGAGAAAATGCTCTGAATTTTTAAAAAATCAACAATTCGCTCTGGGCAAATTTACTACCCTTTTGTTATGTTCAGGATTAAAACATCCACTAAATTAAACTGCAGTAACGATGCATCAGATAAATATTTTTTTAAAATTGTTTTGCATAAATATGTTAATCAACCTCAGTCCTGATCAAAACTAGTAAACTGTTTAGAAAATAAGATTTTAACTCTTTAATTGCCAAGTTCACAAATTTTGTTACTGATTTGGTGAAAAAGCACACGAAGTAACATATTTTTAATGTAGAAAGTAATTGTGGACTGGATTTTTTTAAACCTTGTCTCAAAGTCTTGGGCATGTGAAACAACATTGCCTTTGATTCATTGTTTTTGTTTGATTTTCATTCTCTTCCTAATTTACTGTTGGTGGCTGTTTTTGCTCCATTGACTTCCATTGTAACCACATTTTTTTGTTTGCAAAACCATGACACCATATAATCATGCATTTTTGATTGGTAGTTTTTCCTGTTGGGAAGAGGTTAAATGTGTAATTTTTACTGTTGATCGCCAGTTGGCACCATTAACCCTTTAGATTTGAACCCTTTTAGATAGTTTCTGGATTTTATACTGAGTATAACAGCTAATTAAACTGTGTGTATGTGTGTGAGAGTGACCTTTATGCACTTACCTTACTGTTTCTGAGAAAATCAAAATATGCATCTCAGCTCTCAGAACTACATGGAGTAAATAAAAACAAAGACTGTATTTATGCATCATCAGATGTGGTTATAACGGAAGTCAACAGGGCAAAAACAGCCACCAACAGTAAATTAGGGAGAAAAACTGAAAAGCTAACAATGTATCAAATCCAATGTTGTTAGTAATCAATCACATGCCCAAGACTGTGATAAAAGGTAAAAGTCCACACTTTTATATTGAAAATACAACATTTTGTGTGTGTTTTTTCACCAAATCAGTGACATAATTTGTGAATTGACAATTAAAGAGTTAGAATCCTGATTTTTTTTAAAAACATTTAGTAGTTTAGCAGTTCGTTTTAATCAAGACTGTGGTTGATTAACAGATTTAAGCAAAAAAATAAAAAAATTGAAAAAAATACTGATTCCTAACTTAACAAAAGGGTAATCAATTTAAACAGTGCACAAGGGTTAAAGGAAAAGGACATATGATCAGTTGCATGCAAATGTCAAACTTGCCATGAAAAAAATTAAGATCTCAACAAAATAGTGAAACCTCTTCTAGGTTTGTTTGTGTAGGCTTGTATATAACAATACTGAAAAATTCTCAAAAACGTCTCTATCAACATTTCCAAACAGTTTAATTTGATTTACCAAAGTCAGAGAAGTGTCACGTCCATAACGAAGCTTTTTTCAAAACATGTATGTGCAAAACGTAAAATAAAACATTTCCCTCAGTTGAGCTATAAAACATGTTTACAAATTGATATTTTTATCATCCCTTAACTCTCTGGTTAGTTGTTTTGGAAAATATAAACTGACATATCAATATATTGTTAACACACTGTACTGTATATGTTCTCAATTAATTTATCTTTTAAGATTTTACTGCAAATGTCACATATAGATAATGCTGAATTGCTCACATACAGTATTAAAGACTTTACTATTCAGCAAGGATTGGCATTTTTAAAATACTTTTATTCATCAAGGAGTTATTTAATCAAAAGTGACAACTTTTGTGACAGATTACTATGCAATATCCTGTCAAATAAGCTGTTCTTTTGAAATTGATATCTGTTTGTTTGACACTTATTCTGACAATGAATGTTTCTTGAGCAGCAAATCGTGAAAAAAACTGATAATGAATAAAGGGAAACACTAAATTAAAAGATTAAAACATGAATAACAAGTGCACATTCAAATGTATTGAAATAGGAAAGTGTACATTTGAAGTAAATCATAGTATTACTGTCTGCTTATACAGTTCAATTTCTTTCTTACTGTTGTTTTACTATTTGTTACTAATATAACTTTGTTATTCTGACCAGTTGTCTCATTCAGAAAAGAGCTCTAAATAACAGTATTTTTTTTATTTGACATTTTTGACACAAAATTTTACATTTACTAAAAATCCCATACTTAAACTATCCAGTAAATACATAGAAATTGAGCATTTTCAAGCGATGTCAACCACACAAATGGTCACAACCAATTCCATTCTTAAATGCTACACCCACATTTCACAATAAAATCACTTCCTCTTTGCATTTTTCTCGGGAACAGACTCTTATGTTTGATTCTAAATTACATATATTTAGGCTTGTCACAATAATTGATATATCGACTTATCGCACACATGGACGTGACCTCAATAATTTTTGGTTATGCAGTTTTTATCGCCCATACATAAAAGCCAATTCTAGCAACATTTAAGCTGATTGTGCAACATCTCTATCTCTATTGGAGGTGTCAGTGTGGGTATGGTTAAAAAAACACTATAGTATTTACTATAAATTACCATAGTATATTTTCATGTGCGTGTCTGACAGCTGAAAATAGATATGGTAGCAGATATTGCAGCCTCTGTTACTTTTTTACCTTGCACCTTTTTGTTAATGTTTATTATTATTTATTTAGGATATGCGTTTTCACATTCTGATTCCAATGCCTAAATTTTAAATTGTTAAAATAATTAAATGAAATATTCCTAAGAATGAAATTTGATGTGTTCTTTGGAAGTGCACTTACATAATAATGATATTATAGTGCCATCCTGACATTATATAATGAGTGACTTGAAATGACAATAATATTGTTTATCGCAATATATTTTGGTGCAATATATTGCTCAACAAAAAATAGATATTGTGACAGGCCAAGTCATGTTTATAATTGAAAATGCACCATATAGTCTATATGAGGGGTGCCCAAACTTTTTCCTATAAAGGCCCAAAAACCAAACTTGATTGAAGGCTGTGGGCTGAATATATACTAAACCATATTTGGTATATAACCGGATTTCCTAATTTATTTGGTAACGTTTGAAAAAAAAAAAAGCTAGAAAATGTTGCTTTAAATCATATCAACTTATACAGTGTAATTTTTAACATTTTATAATGAACTTATTACAGTAAAAACATAAACACAATGGCATTCAATGCTGAATATTCAATTCAATTCACCTTTTTTTCTAAAGCACTTTTACAATGTAGATTGTGTCAAAGCAGCTTCACATGCATTATAGTAAATTGAAACAGTGTCAGTCCAGTTTTTAGTGTTGAAGTTTAGTTTAGTTCAGTTCACTGTGGTTTAATATTCACTGCTGAGAGTCCAAACAGTGAAGAGCAAATCCATCGATGCGCAGCTCTACAGGTCCCGAACCATGCAAGCCAGTGGTGACAGCGGCGAGGAAAAAACTTCACCAATTGGCGAAAGTGAAGAATTAAAAAAACCTCGAGAGAAACCGGGCTCAGTTGGGCACGACCATTTCTCCTATAGCCACACGTCTTGTGCAGAGCTGCAGTCTAGGCGCCAGAGGCTGGAGAACACTGGACATCAGAGAGACTCGTCTGTCCTTGGAGGGTCACAGGAATCAGTCTCACGCTGTCCATTCCTCCATGCACCAAGCAGCTGCTCAGGATACAGCGTGGTCCAGGATTATGGAACCTTGGGATCGTCTCGCCGCGGGTCTTGGATCACATCCATGGTGCTGAATAGTCTCTGGGGGCCTCGGGATGAATATCCCCATGCAGGTGAAAATAGAGAATAAGGAGAATAATTAGCGTAGCTGCTGTTCATAGTGTATATAAACGAGATGCGTGGAGCACATTCATGCATCATATTGTATAGGTATAGCGTATAGGTCTTTAATCTAGTTTTGAACTGAGAGAGTGTGTCTGAGCCTCGGACATTATCAGGAAGGCTTTTCCAGAGTTTAGGAGCCATAAATGAGAAGGCTCGCCCTCCTTTACTTGACTTTGCTATTCTAGGTACTACCAGAAGCCCTGAGTTTTGAGATCTTAAAGAGCGGGTTGGATTGTAGCGAGACAGAAGGTTGGTTAGATAAGCAGGAGCTAGATTATTTAATGCTTTATATGTAAGAAGCAATATTTTAAAACATTAATACAAACCTTAACAGCCAGTGTTAGGAGGATAAAATTGGGGTGATATGATCATATTTTCTAGACCTGGTAAGGACTCTGGCAGCTGCATCTTGTACTAGCTGAAGTTTATTAATAGAGGAGGCAGGGCAACCAGCGAACAGATCATTACAGTAATCCAACCTAGAAGTCATAAAAGCATGAACTAGCTTTTCTGCATCTGAGATGGATAGCGTTATTTTTTTAGCGTTAATAGCATATTTTTTAGATGGAAGAATGCAGTTTTTGTGATATGGGAGATATGATTTTCAAAAGTTAAATTGCTGTCTACTATGACACCCAAATGTTTTTTACAGTAGAGCTAATGCTAACTTTGTATCTCTCTAGTTGCAGTTCGAGTTGTGAGATCTGTGTACAGGACTCTAGGTTGCTCCTGCCTTTACGTTGATTTGCTCGCAGATGACTTGTGCTTTGTCCTCTATCTGTAAAGTGACAGTATTCATATTTTAAAAGTCATTCACAATGTCTAATTGAATCGTTTATTTTCAGTTTGTTTTTTGGTAGCTCACGAATAAAAAAAAAGAATCAAAATGTTACGCTAAATTCGAAATGACAATCTCTGTCAAAGGGATTCACCCCAACCACCTCCCCATCATTCTCCCCTTTTTTAGATGGGACGGTGGGCCAAATAAAAGGTTACCAGCTTTGGCCTGCGGGCCCTACTTTGTGCGTCTTTGGTCTATATCATCATAAAAGCATTCTTTCAGATAATGCCTAAAATGAAGCAGATTCCCTTTTTGTCTGCTGTCTTGGTCTTCTTTGTCTGCTCAAAGCGGATTTACTCAGCGGTACTTTTCCAAAGACTTCACTCCTCTGTGTTGTGATCTGCTCTTCAGCTGAGTATTCAACAGAAGGGCAAGTTTTTTTAGTTTTTTTTTTTGGAAAGGAAGAGAAGAGTGAAGATTTGGCAGCGTGGGATGTGGATGTGGCAGCGGTGGACTGAACGGCAGTCCTAATTGGTTTCAGAACTGGCTTTTACTAGCTGCTGTGCTTAGCATATGTGGTACCGGCATCCGCTTACTCCTACACTGCTTCAGCAAAGCTGGAAAATCAGAGCAAAAATGGGAGGAGCTTGAAGTATTTAACTCTGAATTGGTTATATTGGGATTGCAGTAGTATTTTTCTGATGAATCAAATGTTGAAGGTGAATATTATTTATGTTTGTATGATTTATTTTTGATTCTTTGATGTGCAGCTTTGAAGATGTGATGAATGACGTAATGGTGCATGTGTTGTGTTGGCTTGATTACCAGGATGACTAATTATGAAACAGTCATGAACTACCAGGAAGTCCATGACTCACTTTTTTATGCAAGGCAGTTGTTTTGATTCATTGAATGTCAAGATTTTATCGTACACTAACAAAAACTGTTTTGCAATCTGACTATTAGTCTAAACCTTTGTTTTTTTTGTTGATTTGATGCAGTGTGTATTAAAGCTGTTGTCCCTAGAGTAAAAATTGTGTACTCGTTATCTGAATCAGAATCAGAATCAGTTTTATTGCCAAGTGTGCTTCACACACACAAGGAATTTGCTTTGGCTACAGAAGCTTCCAAAAGTGACAAGTGACAACACAGAATAAATATTATAAAAGAAGACAATAGACATTAAACAGAGATGCAGTCCAACGATCTGGATGTTGAAATGTATGTACAGATTTGTTATAAATATATAGGTTATAAGGTGCTGTGTGCAAAAGAGTAAGTATTGCATTATATATTGTTATAAGGTGCTGTGTACAAATGCGTAAGGAAAAGTATTGCATTGTATATTATTATAAGGTGCCGTGTACAAGTGGTGTGAGAAAGTATTGCACATTTATTGCACAATAGGAGAAATATTAACTGTTCATGAGGTAGATGGCCTGAGGAAAGAAACTTTTCCTGTGTCTGGCAGTTTTTGTGCTCGGTGCTCTGTAGCGCCGGCCAGACGGTAACAGTTCAAACAGGAAGTGTGCTGGGTGCGAGGCGTCCAGGGTGATTTTGCGAGCCCTTTTACTCACTGTGGAAGAGTACAGTTCTTGAAGTGTAGGAAGGGTAGTGCCAGTTATTCGTTCAGCAGTCCAGACTATTCGCTGTAGTCTACGGAGGTCAGATTTGGCTGCTGTGGCGAACCAGACGGTGATTGAAGTGCAGAGGATGGACTGGATGACAGCTGAGTAGAACTGCACGAGCAGCTCCTGTGGCAGGTTGAACTTCCTCAGCTGACGGAGGAAGTACAGTCTCTGCTGGGCTTTCTTTACAATAGAGTCTATGTGAGCATCCCACTTCAGATCCTGAGAGATGGTGGTGCCCAGGAACCTGAATGACTCCACTGCAGCCACAGTGTTGTTCATGATGGTGAGCGGGGGAGTGCAGGGGGGTTTCTCCTGAAGTCCACTATCATCTCCACCGTTTTGAGCGTGTTCAGCTCCAGATTGTTGTATCTGCACCATAAAGCTAGCCGCTCCACCTCCTGTCTGTATGCAGACTCGTCACCGTTCCGGATGAGGCCGATAACAGTAGTGTCGTCCGCAAACTTCAGGAGCTTGACGGAGGGATCTTTTGCGGTGCAGTCGTTGGTGTACAGGGAGAAGAGCAGTGGGGAGAGAACACATCCTTGGGGGGCACCAGTACTGATGGTGCGGCTGTCAGACATGATTTTGCCCATTCTGACTAGCTGTTGTCTATCTGTCAGAAAGCTGGTGATCCACTGACAGACAGAGCTAGGCACAGAGAGCTGGGTCAGTTTGTGCTCGAGCAGTGATGGGACGATGGTGTTAAAGGCAGAACTGAAGTCCACAAACAGAATCCTTGCAAAGTTCCCTGGTTTGTCCAGATGTTGTAGGGTATAATGCAGTCCCATGTTGACTGCATCATCCACAGACCGGTTTGCTCTATAGGCGAACTGTAGGGGGTCCAGCAAAGGTCCGGTGATGTCTTTCAGATATGCTAGAACCAGTCTTTCAAATGACTTCATGACCACAGATGTTAAGGCGACAGGTCTGTAGTCGTTGAGCCCGGTGATCTTTTGTTTCTTCTGGATTGGGATGATGGTGGAGCGTTTGAAGCAGGATGGAACTATGCGCTGTTCCAATGATCTGTTGAAGATCTGCGAGAAAATGGGAGCCAGCTGTTCAGCACAGGTTCTCAGACAGGCTGGTGAGACACCGTCTGGGCCTGGCGCTTTCCTTCTCTTCTGCTTACTGAAGACCTGACGCACATTATCCTCACTGATCTGAAGATCAGGGGGGGAGAGGGAGATGTCTGTAGGTGTTGATGGCTGTGTATAAAGATGGTCAGGGCGATTTTGGCTGGAGGTGGGTAGAGGTGTTGATGGCTGTGTAGAGGGTGTCTGGTCGCAGGTGTCAAATCTGCAGTAGAACGTGTTCAGGTCGTTAGCGAGAAGTTTACTGCCATCGATACTGGGGGGAGATGATTTGTAATTCGTGATGGTTCTCAGACCAGTCCACACTGATGCAGGGTCGTTAGCAGAAAACTGGTTTTCCAGCTTTTTTGTATAGTTCTTTTTAGCCAGACCAATCTCCTTTGTTAAAGTGTTCCTGGTCTTGTTGTAGAGAATCCTGTCCCCACTCCTGTAGGCATCCTCTTTGACCTGACGAAGCTGTCTAAGTTTTGGTGTGAACCATGGTTTATCATTGTTAAATGATAAGTAGGTCCTGGTAGGGATGCATAACTCCTCACAGAAACTAATGTAGGATGTTACAGTCTCTGTGAGCTCATCCAGGTTAGTGGCTGCAGCGTCAAAAACACTCCAGTCAGTGCATTCAAAACAGGCTTGTAAGACCTGCTCTGTGTCGTTGGTCCATCTCTTAACAGTCCTTAATACTGGCTTAGTAGTTTTAAGTTTTTGCCTGTAAGTTGGTATAAGATGAACCAGGCAGTGATCGGAGAGTCCTAGAGCTGCTCTGGCCACGGAGCGATATGCATCTTTTATTGTTGTGTAGCAATGGTCCAGAATGTTATTGTCTCTGGTAGGGCATGTAATGTGCTGTCTGAATTTGGGCAGCTCATGTGTGAGTTTTGCCTGGTTAAAGTCCCCAAGAATGATAAAAACAGAGTCTGGGTGTTTTTGTTTTGTCTCTGTGATTAGATCAGCCAGCAGTGAAACAGCAGTACTCACGGTCGCGTGCGGTGGGATGTAAACACTGGTCAGGATGAACGAGGAAAACTCCCGCGGCGAGTAGAACGACTTGCAGTTAATGAGAAGCACTTCCACGTCAGGACAGCACATCTTCTTTAACACAGGTCCATCCGTACACCACCTCCTGTTAATGTAAAAGCATGTCCCTCCACCGCGCGTTTTCCCTGTTGCCTCCGTGTCGCGATCTGCTCTGTACAGCTGGAAGTCCGGTAGTTGTAGTGCGCTGTCAGGGATGGCTTCGTTTAGCCAGGTTTCCGTGAAGCATAGCGCAGCAGAGTTGTTAAAGTCCTTATTTAAGCGTGTGAGCAGAAGTAATTCCTCCATTTTGTTAGGAAGAGAGCGGAAATTCGCGAGATGTATGCTAGGCAGCGGCATTCTGAAACCGCGTAGTCTGTTTTTGATGAGCGCGCCGGCTCGCCTTCCCCCTCCTGCGCGTCTTGTAGCGTTTCCATAGAGCTGCCACGCCGCCGAGGACAACACTTTGCAAAACGCTGGAGAAGTCAAGAACCGGCTGGTGATCAATTGGTGTGCACTGCAGAATGTTCAGCAGCTCATCCCTGGTAAAACTGATCATGTTGAATGAACACAAAACAGGAAAAACAAACAAAAACATTGCAACAGCTGGGGAGCTTCGCACCGAGGCTGCCATTCTCTGCGCCTTCCGATGACGTAATGCTGAGTCAGAATTGTTAGCTTCAGTGGGTTGGTTTTGTCAGAATTGTTTTTATTAATAGTTTGAATTAGTGTGAGGTATTAAATATTTTCCTGTCTTTTAAAATTATTTTTATTGTAATTATTTTGTTGTATCTTTTTTATTTTTATAAAACATGTCAGTATACATTTACAGTTGATGTCAGATTTATTAACCCCCCTGAATTATTAGCCCAGCTGTTTATATTTTCCCCATAATTTAACGGAGAGAAGGTTTTTTCATCACATTTCTAAACATAATAGTTTTAGTAACTCATTTCTAATCACTGATTTATTTTATCTTTGCCATGATGACAGTAAATAATATTTTACTAGATATTTTTCAAGGCACTTCTATACAGCTTTAAGTGACTTTTAAAGGTTTAACTAGGTTAATTATGTTAACTAGGCAGGTTAGAGTAATTAGGCAAGTAATTGTATAACAATGGTTTGTTGTGTAGACTTTTAAGCTATATAAAAATGTACCTTAAAGGGGCTAATAATATTGACCTTAAAATGTTTTTTTTTAATAATAATTGCTTTTATTTTAGCCAAAATAAAACAAATAAGACTTTCTCCAGAAGAAAAAATATTATCAGACATACTGTGAAAATGTCCTTTCTCTGTTAAACATCATTTGGGAAATATTTAAAAAAGAAAAAAAATTACAAAAGAGGGCTAATAATTCTGACTTCAACTGTATATAATTATTGTTTTAATTCATTCTAGTTTTCAATTGTGGAAATAAGACAGAGCTGGATGAAATAAGTTACTGTAGTTAGAGTTAAATTTACCCAGCTCAGAGTGTATTTGGTCCCTCTCTAAATTGAGTAATAGTTACTCAGCAGCAGAGTTAAAGTTAACAAGACAATAAAAGGATTAATTAATGATGATTGAGCACAGATGATGAACACCTGCTGTTAATAAGCATAAACAAAAGAGAAACACAAAACTACAACTGACTTCAAACAGCAGCAGCAGATTCATTTATCACTAAAACACAAAAAAATGGTGGTGTTTTTTATTGTTGTTGTAAAAAATAACTTAATCAGTTAATTCTCATTAATATCACTATATGGAATTTTGTAGAGTGTGGCAGAAATAAGGCCAAACAGGTTGGTAATAAGTAAAGCTGCTGTTTGTGGAGTTGCTTAATGATCCTCTGCTGAGATTTTGAGAGATTAAATTTGTTTTATTTCAGTTTATTTTGTCTAAGGCTGTTACTGAAGATAAATGTAGTTTTGTGTTTCTCTTCTGTTTATGCTTATTAACAGCAGGTGTTCATCATCTGTGCTCAATCATCCTTATTATTGCTTTTATTGTCTCATCAACTTTTACTCAATTTAGAGAGGGACTAAAAACACTGAGCTGAGTAAATTTAACCCAGAGGATTTTGCTGTGTAGAGTTACGGTATACTGTACATACCGTTGCAGTCACAATTATTAACTCTTTCTTTTTAAAATATTTCCTAAACGATGATTAACCGAGCAAGGAATTTTTCACAGTATTTCCTATGTATAATATTTTTTTCTCCTGGAAAAAGCAGTTTTTACATTTTTAAGGCCATTTAAAGGTCAATGTTATTAGCCCCTTTAACCAATATCTTTTTCTCAATTGTCTACAAAACAAAACATTGACACAATGACATGCCTAATTACCCTAACTTGCTTAATTAACCTAGTTAAGCCTTTAAATTGCACTTTAAGCTGAATACTAGTTTCTTGAAAAATATCTAGTAAAATATGTGCTGTCATCACGGCAAAGAGAGAAAAAGTGATATTAAAACTGTTTTGTTTAGAAATGTGTTTTAAAAAAAATCTTCTTTCTGTTAAACAGAAAATGGATATAAAATATTCAGGAGGGTAATAATTCTGACTTCAACTGTGTATACATACACACTCACAAACACAACGACTAAATAAGTGATCTGTTGTACTGTCAGAGTTAATAAATAAGAACCAGCCATCCGAGTGTGACTGCTCTGACTGAACACGTCTCTGTCTTTGTTCAATCTTGATTCTTGACATATGTTTTGACCTTTAACCTCTTTTCCAGACTGGGCAGCGTGAGGTCACAGGAGGTCAGACGGATGAAGGCTTGAGTCCTGAGATCATGCCACCAAGTCCATCGCTCTTGTGCCAGGAAATGCCACTCAAAGTGCATGCTGGAAAACCCAGCAAAGGTGAGTTTAACAGTTTTGGATGCAATCAGTTGACTTAAAACTGGAACCCACCCTTCGTTTGTTTCAAACTTGTTTGAGTTTCTTTTTTCTGTTGAACACAAAAGATGATATTTTGAAGAATGTTGGAAACCGCTAGCCGGTCGGTTATTTGCTGTTGTGTTAATAAATCTTTTGAGTCACTTGATTGTGAGTAAATTTACATAGCCCAGTGGTTAGCACGCTGGCATATGATGTGGCAGCTCTGGGCGTCCCGAGTTCTCTCTCCCACTTCACTTCCTGTCAACCTACTGTCAAATAAAGACAAAAATGCCAAAAATAATCTTTAAAAAAACAATTTAAAAAAATAGACTTTTCAACGGTATACCTTGAAAACAGTTATAGTCCCATGCTTAATTGGGACACAGTTCCTAGAGACCCTCACGTTAGTTGTACCCCGTTACAATTTTAGTGTTTAGCCATGGAAAATACACAATATGGTAAAATGAGAACCACACAGAAGCTAGTCAAAATACACCAGATATTAGGGCTGGGCAATACTGCAAAATTTAGTATCGATCCGATACCAAGTAAATACAGGGCCAGTATCGCCGATATCGATACCGATATGATACTTTTACATTAAAAAGCATGCACTTGAACCTAAATGTACTTTTCTGTAGGGGAGAACAGTGTGTGATAATTTATGAGTTGAGTGCTCTCAAAGCAGCTATAATTAAATGCATATGTTAAAACCCAAGACAATTTTTGAACACTTTTAAGCCAAAAAAACAAATGTTTATTATCGTAACGATCTGGATTTGCAAACACAAACTTATTATTAGAGAACATAATTTTTTTTTTTTAACTTTGCTTCAGTCTGGGGTTTGTTTTTAAGTGCTTTTTCCTACTAACACACTACAGCAAAAGATAACTGATTTAAAATCTTTTTTTAGCTGGTGAAAAACCTACTGTTCTAATCATGTATATTTTAAAATTCCAAAATGATTCTTATAGATAGCAGGTTTTATGTGCTGAATATATTGGCTATATTTAATTAGCCTGATGATGAACGTATTTTTTTTTTCAAATTGGCATCAACTAATACAGAACTATATAGCCGAAATATTAATTTCACCACTGTAGCTAGCTACCTACATATTCATTGCCTCTCTGAAACGACTCGGGCAGTGACCTCTGTCTCAGGGCTGGCACTGCTGGAGGTCTGTCTGGAGGGTTTGCCTCCTCTTCACTCCTTTTTTGCAGCTCGGCGTTCTCTTTTTCGTGTTTTTCTGTTTTATGTGTTTGTGTAGATTTGTGGTGTTGCCACAGTATCGAATAGACTTTCTACAAACAGCAAACAGCAAAAAGTGCTCGCACTTTGGCGCTGCTGAGTCATGTGATGAAAGGACAGCTAGAGCAGAAAGGAACAACAGTGCATACGAGTTATAAAAGGAGTGGGGTATTTAGAGACATGTCCGTTCTTTTATGAAACAGGAGCAATGCACTTTAGCGTAAATTAAATAAAACTATCGATCTCGGAAGGCTACTATCGATCCGATATCAATACCAACGTTGGTATCATTACTATCGATATTAGGATATAATATCCCGCCTACCCCTACCAGATATTGCGTTTGAAAAATTCAGTTGAGAAGTTCATGCTTGTAACATAATTATTTTTCTAAAACAAAACCACAGTCATTTTAAAAACCATAAACCATGTACGAGCAAAGCGTGATGCCTCAATCATAATTACTAAAGTTTTTTCAGGTTGGACGTTGTTTTGAATACTTGGTTCTCTGGCTTCAGGCAATCCCCACAAAAACAATTTACATACTTTAATCTTATTTCTTTCTATAATCACATAATTTGGTGTCGGCAGAAATCAAGCATGGGATTTTGTTTTGCCGAGCGCAGCATCTTTTAACATGAATAGCACGTCTCAGACAGGTGGGCGAAGTGGATTAAGTCAATTTTCATAAAAAAACAAAAACAAAACAGACTCACAAAGACTTTATAAGCAATGGGACACAAGCAAGGGTGCTGCTGTGTTAAATATCAGAGAGCCTCTTTATGCTCTTTCAGATATTACCTTTCACGCAATGTGGTTGTTTGTGAATGTTTGCAAAGTTCAAATCCTGTGATAAATAGAGTTATTGTCTTGCCTGTAAAGAGTGTTCAGTAATCCAGTCTACTTACACAAACATGGCACTGTAGGATTCAATAATATTTGCATAATGCCAACCTGTAGTCGCCAATTGGCTACCTAATAATGATATCTACTTTGATCCTCAAACACTGTAGCCGTGGCCTGGATTCAATTAATTCATGCTGTCAAAATGTCAAGAAGATACTGTTTTTGTTTTGTACATTGAATTCAAATCCTCTATTCATGAACTTCCAAATTAAGTGTTGGAATAGATTTGGTAAAATCATTACTGTATGATTTCCAATACATGCTATAAGCTGTCGACCAGTCACTGCATGCTTTGAGAATGCACTTCAGATTAACACTGTCTTTTTTTTATAAATATATAATTATTTTTTCAGGGTTTTCACCTTTAATGTACAGGACAGTGGAGATCACAGACAGGAAAAGGAGGGGAGCAGAGGAGAGAAATATTGGTAAAATGACCTCATGCTGGGAATTGAACTCGGGTCCCTGTGAGCTTTTTTGGTTGTAAATTCCGCAATCACGGAACCACTAAATACTGGGGGGACTGCTCAACACAAAGTTTTTCTGTTCATTATAGGTCATGGAATTTTAGCTTTTAGTCAATGAAAGTCAAGGAATTTGACATTTAGCTTAGATTGGGAACTAGCATGCACAATATATCGTTTCAGCATCGATGTAGGCAGATAAGTCTCAAAAATAATAGTTTGAAAATAAAATACATAAATGCACAGCACAATTCATGTTCACAAACCCAGTTCGTAAATTCAAAACAGTTCATAAATACACAATTCTAATTTACAAATACAAAGCACAATTCATAAATAGACAAATGCAATTTGTTAATACAAAACACAATTCATAAATACACAAATCCAATTAATAAATACACAAATCAAATTCATAAATACACAAATCCAATTAATAAATACACAAATCCAATTCATAAATACACAAATCCAATT
>CAIGQQ010038113.1:5805190-5839026 GCA_903798035.1 Danio albolineatus
ATATATATATATATATATATATATATATATATATATATATATATATATATATATATATATATATACACACACACACACATCAGTTCAGTCTGGTTCTCAAATGTGATTGGCTGATAGCCATGAGATGCACTCGTCTTCACTCGACAGACTTCACCCTTGTGTATTACTCCACCCACAATAAAGGGTGACTATACAACTCACTACAGTTTGACAAATATTGCAGCTGTTGGACAATATAAAGTACTTTTGAGGCTTTTTTTAACTGTAATTGTTTGGATTACAACTGTGCAGTTTATTCATAAGGATAAAGCCTATTTTAAATATTTATAATTTATGAGATTCAGCGTGTTGGCAGCCATCAGCCTGTCATACTAAGCAGAGCAAGGACGGTTGATGTTCTGCCACAAGATGGTGACAGACACCGCATAATAATTCCTTTGACGAGAAGAAAGTAAATTTCAAGCTACAGTTTATCAAATCATTATAAAACAGATAAGTGATGTTTGCTTTGCTTTGGCTTTTTTGGGGTTAATCTTGTGATCTCATAATTGCAACAGAGAAATACTGGGTAATCGCTGTAGACTGATGGCATTTAATGGCGTTCAGCCTTATAATGTGTGAGCAAAATAACCAGTTTTGTCATGACTTTAGACATTGCACTAGAAAATCATTCAAATACTAGCTCTAAAATGACATTTGTGAAGTAGCAACTATTTCTGCTGTTCTGACCGCCAGCTGCAGATGTGAACGAATGGCAGAAGAAAGTAGTTCCTCATACAAAAGGATTTGTGAGACTTTCCGTGTTTGATTTTCTTTTTTATATACACGATTATGCCGTCGAACTGTTGTATAAACGCAATATCATACTTGTAGCAGTGCGATATGGCTGTATATCGTCACTGGTGGGACACTAAGGCACTCGCCCTATAGCCCTGAACCAACGCACGCCTACCACCCGTGCCGATATACAGCCAGGATTGAGCATAATTTACATTAATATTTCATTCCTTCAATCATTTTCCTTTGGCTTAGTTGATTAGGTGTCAGGGGTCACCACAGTGGAATGAACCTCCAACTATTCCAGCTTTTTGTAGCAGATATTATTTATAGTTTTTTAAAGTTCGTGTTTCTTTAAAAATGTAATTATTATACTAAAATTATATTTACATTATATTTAATTACATGTTGTCTGCAAACCTAGCATGTGACCAGTTGTCTATGTATTCTTTTAATGGGGGTTGTGCGATCCATTCGTTGCATATCTATACCATCACATAATGGAAATGTCAGTTCAGTTCAGGGTTTGTGCTCAGCGGGTGTACAGGACCCGCTGCTCACTGAATCCAGTGCTGTTTGACTGGACGCAGCAGGTCGGCCAGAGCAGAGACACACTGTTGTTTTGTCTGCTGGTAATTTAATGCTTCTCCACTGCATTACATCATGAGCCTCACCGCATGCCTTCAGCTCGAGCTTCAGGCATCCGTCAACACACACACACACACACACATACACAGATATTCATCCTCACACACACCATCTAACGTTTCACAAGGCTTCATGTACATGCATGCAAATGTCCAGCATATTGGTTGGCTTTTATCCAATGTACCTAACTCTGATTGGATATCGACTTTATAAATGTCACTTTTTTTTTTTTACATCAGTTGATGAGTTCAAAGATGGTGAAAACAGCTGTTCCTCATGGAATCTCACAAAGATAACAGACATTTTCACCATCTTACATTCCCAAACTGTCAGTTTTTAATGTTAGTCTGGTAAATGTTGACGTTTTGGGCCCTGTTTTTGTGATGGCAAGTAATTAATCGCTGGAAGTAAATGACATATATTTAATAAAATAGAAAACAGTTTTTCAGTATCCACTAGGGATCCTCATTTTGGTTAATTTTGCCAACCGACGTTCGTTAACCGAATATTAATCATTAACTGGTCAGATTAATATAAACCTTATTATTTAATAAAAAAAATTGACACTCACCAGCGGTTCATGTGTGCTGAGGTTGTTGAGTTTATGACGCAGATCCAGGACAGAGGCAATCGGCATCAGCGCTGGTTTAGCATCAACTCGTCTGTGTCAAACTGTGACCAGCAATATCCTTCTTTGTCTGTGGGCACGTGTGGTTGAACGTGTTACCGTCCCGCGAGTTAACAAATATGTGTTGCACATTTAAAGGCCGATCACAACGAATACACTTTTCCGTTCCAAAAACGTGAGAAACACCACACTGCCTTTTTTTATTGACAAGAAAAAAAGAAGTGTGGTGCTGTTTTTGTCACTAGGAAAAGACTGAATCAACATTTGTAAAGTAATACAGCTCTGGATAAACAGCGACCACTAGTCTCTCATCCATCTTTAAACGTTCTCCGTAGTCGTCTTGACAACACAAAGACTGCTGTCACCTCAAAGGAAACCCTACCTCTGCTTTCATTTGATTCAAGAATGAAAAAGACGCGACTGATGCAACGTGCTCAGGGTCGACTTTTATTTCAACTGTGAGCACACAGCGTGCAACGGCAAACCGGGAGGCGCGCAGCGTGCAAAACACTCACGGCTTTTAGTAAACCATTCAAAAGATGCCCCTCTCAACACAATCAGCCCCTTATGCAGCCAAACTTTAAAAATATATCAAGTAACATTTTTAATCATTTAACTCAGTGGTTCTCAAACTGTGGTACGTGTACCACTAGTGGTACACAAGCTTCCTTCTAGTGGTATGCGGAGGAATCTCTGAATAATTAAAGTTTTAAAAAAACGAACCCACTTTTAAGCCTTTCGAAAACACCGATGTGATCAGTAAATTGATTTTAATAGGCTAAACCTTTTATTTAAGTGGCTGCCAATAATAAATATTCTTAAATCGAAGAATAATCTGCCTTGTTTTTGAACTGTGCAGTGCTGTAGCTGCTTAATTAAGCCAACTATGTTACTGTATTTCAATACCGGTTATTATGGTGGTACTTGGAGAGACAATTTTTTTCTGAGATGGTACTTGGTGAAAAAAGCTTGAGAACCACTGATTTAACTGATACCATTAATGGGATAAAAACGCACCCTTTCGGTTAACGGTTAATCGGTTATTTTGAGCATTCCTAGTATCTACAGTACATAAGCGTTAAGGAAATTTATGCTAGCAACTTGCTAAATGTTAGAAACGGGTATATACAGTACATGCTAACAATATGCTCACTCATGTTAGCAACATGCTAAAGCAGGTTACATAGATATTTATATTAGATGTCGCCTACGCTGTTGTTGTCTGGAAGGAATGCGTAAATAGAGTCACCATTTTAGTGCAGGGTAGCGGTCCTTTGAAATGAATATTGGATCAATGTACAGTGGGGGACTGGCCATCCAGAGTAGGGCTGTGCAATATGGATAAAATAACCATATTGCGATTTTTGGAACGAATATTGTGATTGCGATTTTATTTGTGATTTTGGCAACTGTTTTTGCTTTTTCAAACAAGCTACATACACACATTTTAAATGTATACAGTGCACAAGAAGTGCAGAACAAAACATTTCACAATAAAATAACATAGTATTAAGTTTAATTAATAAAACTGTAGTGACAACATAAAATAAATGAAGATTAACTAACCTCAACTCTAGTTAAAAACATACTGTACACAGTAGTACTAACTGCTTGATAAACAAAACTAGTAAATTGTCTTAAAAACAGACAACATGAAAAAATAAAGATTATCTAACCTCAGTTCCAGTCATAACAATAAATAAAAACTAACGTAAATCAAAACCACCTATTCGGTTCTCCTGCTTAACTTCATCATGTGCGGAGTGAGCTCTGATTGGTTAACATCTTTCTCCCGCTCAGCTTCACTGTAATTGCCCGGTGTGCTGCGTCAGCTCTGATTGGTTAACATATTAAAATCATGCGCACAAGAATGTGAACATAAATCGAAATAAATTAATAGATAAAATTGCAGCCTTTCGCGATTTAGATATTGCATGTGCTTAAATCGTGACTTTTTCGCGATTGCGATTAATTAGCCCTTATCCAGAGCCAGAGATATACACACATATATAGATGTATCCATGATCTGGAGTTTTCCCGGTGGTCAAAGACATGCAATATAGGTGAATTGAATAAACTGAATTGGCCGTAGTGTATGTGTGTGAATACGAGAGTGTATGGATGTTTCCCAGTACTGGGTTGCGGCTGGAAAGGCATCTGCTGCGTAAAACATATGCTGGATAAGTTGGCGGTTCATTCCACTGTGACGACCTCTGACGAATAAAGGGACTAAGCCGAAGGGAAATGAATAAATGAATAATTTTACATCACTTCTACATGGACGCATTTGTGTGCATGCAAAAGTATTATCCTCCCTGCCTGTTAAATTTGATCTAATCCATGTCCTGAAACACACCCCCTCTCCTGCTTTCACTTCTAATACTAACGGAGGGAGCGATTAGTTTGTGAATGAATCTTCATTATGACCAATTCATGTGAATCATCGATATCCCTGCATCTCAATCCACCTTTCTGATCTAAATGTTATATAGAATATTCAATAATTTAGGGTGTACAGTATGCACATTGAGGCACAGGCACTGTTATGTTATCAGGCACAAGTTCAAAAACTAGCCGTTACTTAATTTAGCCGACAATAATACAAATTTCTGGCACCGCAGCATCTTGTCATATTTCATTTACATTGTTTGTTTATTTTATTCAACAAAACTAGTATTAGCCTACTATTTGGAGCTACTTTGCCTTATGGTCAGTGCAGTAAGTGACTGTATTATCATCGATAACGTTACTTGTTTAGCACAAAAGTTCAGTCTTTAGAAAAATTATTGGCAGGAAAAACGAAGTGTTCAATACTTAATTTCCGCATTTTATTTACCATTTAATCCATTCATAACAATCTGGATTGTGAAACCATCAATAGATATGCTTGTGTATCAATCTGCATTTGTGTGTATGGCTGTTCTGTCTGTACACTGTGAGTGTAGTGTAGTGTTCGCTAGAGATGTAGGAATGGCAGAGCCTTGGATTATCTGGCCTGCCATCAGGTATTTGCCAACTGCAAGCCATGGGCCATTCAAAGTATACAGAGTGCAGAGAGTAAAGTATGTGTTTGTGTGTGTTAAAAAGTATAGAAATGGTGAGAGGTGTCAATGCAGAGTGAAAGCAACTTTTAGGGCACTTTAAATGGATAGTTCACCCAAAATTCTCAATTCTGTCATCGTTTAAAAATCCAGGATTTGCTGCCAACTTAAATGTGACTCTTTTTCCTAAGACATTGTAATGTGTAGGTTGTTTGTTATTCATTCATTCATTTTCTTTTCGGCTTAGTCCCTTTATTAATCCGGGGTCGCCACAGCGGAATAAACCGCCAACTTATCCGGCATTTGTTTCACGCAGCGGATGCCCTTCCAGCCACAACCCATCCCTGGGAAACACATTCATACATTCTCATTCACACACATACACTATGGACAATTTAGCTTACCCAATTCACCTGTACCGCATGTTTTTGGACTGTGGTGGAAACCGGAGCACCCGGAGGAAACCCACGCAACCACGCAACCACGCGGAGAACATGCAAACTCCACACAGAAATGCCAACTGGCCCAGCCGGGGATCGAACCAGCGACCTTCTTGCTGTGAGGCGAACGTGCTAACCACTAGGCCACCGTGGCGCCCGCTTGTTATGCATGTTCAAATTTGTTTTATTTTTTTATTCCGATTTTTGATTAGAATTGAACAGTTACTTATATTTAAAGTTTTTTTTAACTTGTTCTGGTCACCTGGATTTGTTGCCAACTTAATTCTGACATTTTTTCTCTCCACATAATATAATTCTCACTGTTTATAGCAAATGCCATTATAGTTTGTGTTTTATTGAATAACAACTGTGTATAAGATGCAGTTTCGCACTATAGTTTTTACTTTTATAGTATGATTTGAAAAAATGATGAGATGAACAAAAAATGTAAACACTCTTAGGACTCTATTTTAACGATCAAGGCACAATGTCTAAAGCGCATGGCACTAATGCATTAAGGGCATGTCTGAATCCACTTTTGCTATTTTAAGGATGGAAAAATACGGTTTGTGCCCTGGCACATGGTCTGACAGGGTTTTGCTTATTCTTTTAATGAGTTATAGGTGTGTTTTGAGCATAACGTGCATTAAACCAATAAGAGTCTCATCTTACATTCTCTTTAATAGTCAGTTGCGTCAGAGCATGTGCTATTTACATGGTGGACTTTGTAAGTGGAAAAACTAAACGCTTCACTAGCGAGAAAACAGATCAACTGCAGCGCGAGGATAAAGAACGAGTCTCCTCCATTCAGCCTCTTTACTTTCTCTTTACTTTACTTTTACTCTTTACTCCTTTACATTCGTGGATGAGGAAATGGTGTTGTACGCTCTCCACTGAGGACGTCCATTAGCCTACATATTTAATTTTGTTTGTTAAGCGCAAAGATTTGTTTGAAAACTATTTTAAAATTCTGTTCTAATTTCCAGCAAACGAATAAATAAACAATAATAACAGTTATATATCAAACACACGTCGACAGGTGGACAAATCTAAACTTAAATATAAATATGCATATAATAAATATTACTGCTAATAATAATAACATTATACAAATGCAAATTGTCATGAATAAACTGACAAAAGCCCCCCGAGGTGAAGAAGGCATGGAGGCAGTGGTTTTTATATTTATGCAGAAAATAAAACAATTTTGTAACATTTTAATTCTTTAATTATTTTAATATGTAAAGATATTTGTGTATTGCTGTACATCCTGTGTGTATTAAGCAGTGTGTAAGCGGTTGGACCTGCATAGACGAATAACTGACGCATTCTGCGCTGGACTTTAGACCAGCTTTCAGTTGGTAAATTTCAGTTGGTCCTCTAATTAGCAACGTGCCAACAATTTGCCTTAATACACTGGTCTCCTATTTAGACCAGCACACCCATGAGTCCACAAAGTGGTGCAAACGGATTTGCTATTTAAATGACGTGGTGCAAAACGTGAAAATTAGTCTTGCGCTGGTCTGAAAATGCAACAAATCACCTTATTGCGCTTTGTGTATGAAAAGTCCCATAGACATTCTACATATAGTAATTACTGTATGATTTTTTTTTCAGCCCTGTTCACTTTCATAACACGATTTACATCATTTACTAAAGCAATCCTGTCAGAATAGTCCCTTGACCGAGAGCAGAAGTATTACAGCAACATATTCTGGAGTTTTCTAAGAAAATACAAAGTTCCTCCTCCTGACTAATGACTTTTCATGAGCGATTTCAGGATGCTTGAATTGGCCGGACAGGATGTTGACTTTGAAAAGGAATGAAAGGAAAGGGAAATGACTGAATTGCATTTCAAAGGCTTTCAACAGTCACTCAAAAGTTGAGTGGTGACAAAACACGAAT
Source organism: Danio albolineatus (assembly GCA_903798035.1). NCBI lineage: Eukaryota > Metazoa > Chordata > Actinopteri > Cypriniformes > Danionidae > Danio > Danio albolineatus. The sequence goes on from CAIGQQ010038113.1 coordinate 5,812,630, forward strand.
GATTTAATCATGAGTCATTTTCTTTATTGCTCTACCATTACACCAATCCTCAGCAGATTAGACCTATTTCGGTGAAGTCAGAACAATTGAAAACGGGTTGTAGGTTTTCTGTGTAGCACCAGAAAAAGCAATAAAGAAAGGACAGCAGCTTGTTCAGGTCAGCAGCAGCTGTGCAGATCCGTGAATTATTAGAGCTCAGCGCTGAAAGCTCATGTTGAGGGCAGGAGAGGTGGCAGGTGGGTACCCATAATGCACCTGTGCAGAGCGTGAAGGTTGAAGAGCGCAGTGATGCCTGCAGTGAAAGGTCAGAGGAGGGGGAAGGAGAGTGATTTTACTGCCGCGGTTATAATCGGTTTCTTTATATTACACTGATTTCTATATTATAATAAAAATAACGATGACAGTAACAATAGTATTTAAAGCAAAAGGAAGGAAAGTCATGGCGTGGCCTAGTATGTTGACCCATACAGCATCCAAGTGCACACACAGACAGCAATGAGAACACACACCTGAAGTAGTGGGCAGCCATTGTATCCCAGGACTTGAGACCTTCCTTTTAAATTTTATAATATTTATGTTATATCATAGTTTATTTATGTTTTCACTATTTGAGGAGTTTAAGTATCTCTGGGTTTTGTTCACGAGTGAGGGAAGGATGGAATGTGAGATTGACAGGTGGATTGGTGCAGCGGCAGCAGTAATACGGTCAATGTTTCGGTCTGTTGTGGTAAAGAAGAAGCTGAGCCAAAAGCTCTCAATTTAGCAGTCAATCTACAGTTCTGCTCTCAGCTATGGTCATGAGCTTTGGGTCATGACTGAAAGGACAAGATCTTGGATACAAGCGGCTGAAATGAGTTTCCTTCACAGGTTGGCAGGGCGCACCCCTATAGACAGCGGGAGGAGCTCAGGGTAGAGCTGCTGCTCCTCCACATCGAGAGAAGTCAGCTGAGGTGGCTCAGGCATCTGTTTTGGATGCCTCCTGGATGCGTACCTAGATAGGTGTTCCAGGCCTGTCCAACCGGCAGGAGGCCTCAGGGAAGACCCGGGACATGCTTGAGGGACTATGTCTCTCAGTTGGCCTGGGAGCGCCTCGGGATTCCCCTGGAGAAGCTGGAGGAAGTGTCTGGGGAGAGGAAAGTCTGGGGTTCTCTCCTGAGACTGCTGACACATTCTGAGACTCCTGACACATTTACATTTAAAGGAACACATGTAAAATCTTTTACTCACAACCAAATAGAGCACATTTTAGAGACGCTAGATGTTTGTTTTCCATGAATAGGGATAAAATATGTGCTTTTAAACTGAAAGGTGCCGAGCGTCTCCCCCCATTAGTACTTCACACATTTATCTTCATCTGCCCGCGCTGTGATTGTCGACTCAAACCACTTCACAATATGTTGGTGCTCTGGCGGTGACCTCTCTCTGGCTTTGTGGTTCACTTTCACTCAGCGGCGCACAAACGCACATATAAAAACACAGCGTAATGAGGGCTTTGGTGGGTGGTTTGGGAGGAGCAGACAGACTTTTCTCTTTGCCAAAGGGGGAAAAAACCTCCTTCTCTCCAGAACATTCCAGATGAGCTCACACTCGTCTGTCCCAGATCAGGACAAGGATGAGATGTTTAAAGTCAGAAAATGTTTCTTTTTTTTGTGGGTCAGTCGCTTTATGTTTTGCATTTGCTTTTGAAGTTGGTTGAAATCTGAACGAGTGATAGAATTTGAAGTGAATCTGAAGTTTTGTTGTGATGTGTAGAAGTCAGAATTCCATTCAGTCTTGCCTCACTTTGTTTTTCTCTTTACACACATGCGCGCACACACACACACACTACAGGAAGTGCTGACTCTGCTGGGTATATTTAACACACTCGCTCATGTTTTCGGTGAGCAGAAGTCCGGATGTGTTCCTGCTTGCTTGTGTGTACAAACTTAAGCTAGTTACTTCAGTCAAAATGAAATGCATTAGGGTGAGAGATGTCCTTTTTGGTGTTCAAAATTATTTTTTTTATTCATTTTTAATTATTAGTGACCTAATTAAATTCATAAAGTGAATAATAGATTAAAAGCGTAATCAATTAAATTGTCTATTTGAACTTTTTTGAATAGTAATAGAATAAAAGGCATTATTGTTATTGTAATTAACAAATAAAGGAATATATAAATAAATATATAGATTGTAAATAAAGCACAAATGGATAATAATTTGTTGAATTAATTTAATAGTTATTATAAAATAAGATCACACTTTATTTTGATGGTCCGTTTGTTGAATTTAAGTTACATTGCAACTAATTCTTATTAGATTATAAGTAGACTGTTAGGTTGAGGTTAAGGTTGGGGTTAGTGTAAGTTGACATGTACTTGCAAAGTTTCTTATAGTCAGTTAAATGTCTGTTGAATGTCAGTATCAACAGATATTAAGCAGAAAGTCTACTATTACTCAAATGGACCATCAAAATAAAGTGTTACCTAAAATAATTCTAAAATATTTGTTAAATTAATTAAATATTAGCATATATATAATTAATATTTAATCAATTTTACACATATTGTATAATTATATTCAGATATTTGCAAATAAAACTGCCCCATGTGTAAAATAATGTCCCATTGTCATTCAGTGTAACGTGCAAATGTATATGTAAGGGGAAAAACAGTACATTTATAGTCTTCTGTCTTTCTTTCTTTTCACTCGGTGATGTTTTTGCTAACATTTTTATCATGCTCTCTGTTTTGAACTTCGTCTCAAAAGTGTTGTAGTCCCTGATTCACCCTCAAAACTATGTTGTGAAATGAATCGCCCGAAGGCTTAAATTCTCGCCTCTCAGGTTCTTCCTTCTTAGCTAAATATGCAGAAATGAGTTGAAACCTGCCAGAAACCGTCTGAGAGGTTTATAAGTTCTGGAGGATTTTTCGCTCATTCTCCTCTCCTCTAATGGAATCCAAACAGTCTGCAATAATACCGGCGTAATACATTTAGGAGAGTTTATGTCTAATTCTTATTCTAGGCTTGGGGATTCAGTGTGTATCTCATTCAGTTATATGGAACCAAATATTGTTGTTCGAAATGCAAATGTGAAAAAAATCTTACTTTTTCTGCCCACCGGTGTTATTTTTGTATCGAGATTCTTTTGCAATTTTTAGAATAGTTTAAATTAGTTTATATTTAATTTTCTCTTTAAAGTTTTTGGGTGATTTCGTTGTGTGTTTATGCCCTTTTAAAGGTGCAGTATGTAAGTTTGACACCCAGTGGTTGAGCTAGGTGTTGCACTCCTGATTCAAAACACACGCAAGAGCAGGTTGCCAGATTGATGACACCAGCAAAGGCTGATTTAAGTCGTGTTCTAAATAAAGGCAACGGCACATGATACAAGGAATATTTTCCATATTAAAAGAAGTTTTTGTCCTAACCAACACCTGAAATTTATATTTCGGCTTCTATTTCTTTCAGCTAATCAACAGGATAAACTGACAATGATCAGCTCATGTACACCTCATGTGCTTTATTGAGTGTTAAATGCTAATAGTGTGAGTTTGAATCCCATTTCACATGGCATTTATTGCCGTACTACTGAAAGCAGCAGCAGATCGTTCACCTCAGATCTTGAAAATAAAATAAACTGTTTGAAATTGAACTTTAGAACTGTGACTCAAAACCAACATATATCAGTGATTCAGCGTGTACATTTAATAGAGTTAAAGACATTTATTTTGTATTAATTACATTATAAACCTTACCATTTTGTTGGAGTGCAGTAAGTGCACTATTCAGTGCTTCTGAACGGCTTTATTTAAATGCACAATGTAACCTGCTCACCTAATGTTTTCGTTTGTAATGTTTATGTTATTTGATATTTAATAACCACCTCATGTGGAACTCTGAATCTGCATCTCATTTTGGATGCGTTTTTCCACAAAGAAAACCCATGCTGAAATATGATTGGTTAAACTGGCATTGGAAGGTTTAAAGGGAACAAAACAAAGACAAACGTTCTGGCAAATAATGCACATTTTCAAAGCTGAATGTCTGACTTCAGCATTGTTTTTCAGATAAACAAGAATGTTCGCATGTTTCTTAAATATCTGGAAAAATATTATGATATTTTTAGGCTTTAGAAGAGTCAAAAACCTACGTTAAGCACCTTTAATAGTTAAGTACTGAGTAGTCACATGATGATTTGGTGCTTAAGAAACATTAATTATTATCAATGTTAAATGATGCTACTAAAAAAGTAGTTCTGCTTTATATATTTTTTTGTAAAAACAATGATGATGTCTTTTTGTTTGTTTTTTTGATGAATGAAAAGAATCGCATTTATTTAAAAGGTTAATTCGATTCTTTATAAACCAAAGTAATTTCTGTTTTTCTTTTTTCTTTTTTTTTGCTTAGTGTATGTTGAAAGAATTGAACTAAGAGGAATTACAACCAAATCAGACAAGTCAACAGAATACATCCTGGAGGTGAGTTTTCAGCATAATTATTTTATTATTTAGTACATTTGTCAGTTTATCGTTGTGTTTTCTTATTCAGATATTCTCTAAAAAAGTTGTTGAAATTCTCCTGAATGTTATATACGTACTGCATTTTCCACAATTGTTCTTCAAAACTGCCAAATGACTTGCAGGGTTGAAAATCTTTGAATTTTAATCTAGCGTTTTGTGCTTCGATTTTGGATAAAGTGCTTCAACCATGGGGCAAACATACCATGAATTCCAATAAACAGCATCTGATTTAATGTGATAAAGAGTGTATATACAATAGTTATAAATATGTCATTCGCGACCCTTATAAAGTGCTGAAAAACTTGGAAAGACCTTAAAAAGTGCTTGATTTGACTTTAGGAAATCGTAAGAATCGTGGACGTACATGATAAAATCAGTGTCAAGGGAGCAACATGCACACACATTTGCTTGGTGCTTACTAAGAGAAATATGTATTTATAAAGGACATTTCTTCAATGTTGCTTGTTTTGGATGTGCTTTAAATGAATTTATGTAGGCCGCTGTAATCAATGTTTATAATTAATGTTAATGGTTAATGGCAAACCAAATATATATTACACTCATAGCAAATATATAACACTCATAGCTTTCATATTTGTTTCATACTTGAACTTTCTATTCCTTTTTTTGTGATAGTTCACCCAAAAATGACAAAATTGTTATTTACCCTCATTTTGTTCCAATCACCTGAGATCATTGTTCATCTTCAGAACACAAATTTTGATATTTTAGATGAAATCTGAGAGCTGACTTTATTCGAAGTGCAGAAAAGGAGCCAAAACATTGTAAAAACCATTCCATGTGACTTGTAATCATATGAAGCTCCACGAACACTTTTGTGTGCCAAAAAATTGAAATTTTTTTACTTTGTTCGCCAGTACTTTTTCTTTGCGACTTCCATTCAAATGCATACAAATGTGGCAGATCGGAAACGCAAGCTCATGCAACAAGTTTCGCATCTCACTGCGTTCAAAAGTTTAAGTTTGGTGAACTCTTAACTGTGATTTCTTGTCAAGTGAATGCATGAAACCAATATAAATTCAAAACGTGGCGCTGTGCAGAAATTGGAAATATGGAGCAATCATTTGTTCTATCAGTATCACATCATCTCATTCCGCCCCTTTTCATAGCCCCATTTGACAGAATTTCACATGCTCAAACTCTAGCGTGACCACGGCTTTAGGGCCTGTACACACCAAGCCAACGCTAAACAACCAGCACAGATGAAACCCAGCTGTGTTGTCACCTCGCGTTAGCTTATGTCTGGTATCGTCTGGACTGTGCATGTGCATGAACACACTAAATGGATGACAGCCAACTGATTCAAGAGCACGTGTTATCTGCCTGCACAAAAGGACGTGGCTTTTCACACCGGAACTTTTAACGTGCACGCTGTAAACAAATCAGTATTCAGTACCATCATTACCATAATCGTCTCTCACTAAGTAGGGATTCGCTAGCTCAAATATGTTTGATAATCTAATAATCAATATCATTTGCTAATATATTAGAAATATAGCAAAATTACTGGCTCTTTGTGCTCCTTCTTGGCTTGACTTGTTTACTTGCTAAGTCACTTCATTACGTCACGCTCGCACTCTGATTCGTTGCTGAATAACCAGTTAGAGCACTTTCTTTAGTGGATGGCCAAAGCTGACTCGACAAGCTACATCAGCTGCACACAACAACTATCCGGACCAATGCTAACCGACAGACTGAAGGGCGTTGCACACTGGATAGTGCGCACATGACAGTTGGAAGTATCGCACATCAGACGTGCACATTCGCACACTATTTTTAAATGAAACTATTCAGATGGCGCTCTGTGCCACGGCAGAAAAATGAACAGTGTCCTGAGTCGTGGCTGGTTAGAATTCTGAAATGCATGACGCAAAGCGGCTTGCCCCTGAGCGGTGCTTCTGGTGTGCGACGCCCTTGACAAAGCCCACCCACCATTTGACAAAACATCCCATGAATGTATTTTCCCATATTTCTCTGAAGGGTGTCAATAAACATTAAAGAGCCGATCCTCCCTATACGCAGCCCATACCGTCGAACCACCAGGGACCGCCCATTGCTTTTAAATGTGAGTTTGTTCTGTGCTTTCGGTTTATTTAGCACACTTTGAAATAATTATTAAAAGGACGGGATTCCCTTTTCTTTTCATTACAGGTGCCGTCACTCCTCCTATGCAATTCTCAAAACAGTCATAAAGCGGTACATGACTGTCAGCTGACGCGCTCCATAGTGATAAATAGATGATGTTTCCCAAACGAATTCTGTACACGCGATTTGAAGCGGAGCGAAAGTCTGGGTTTTGGGTGCGTGTTTAAACAGAAATACACATAATTAATAATAATAACATCTAAAGATGTCGATCTTGGTGGGTGTTTTTTCCAAACACAAGTAATTTCTCCTAAATGAGCATAAAAAGTTAGGGAAGCAATCGAATGCTTTCATTATAACGTTATTATGATGTATTTTAAAGTGACACCTCTGTTATTTAATGTAATAAAACAAAAAAATCATAATAAATGAGATTCATTCGTTGCCTTTATTTTCACATCCCAATGTTGACAGGTTTGCAAGCATCATATTGCTCATAGCAAATGTGCACCCTTATCCAATACAAAAGAAATCAGGAAACAAAGTCATTTTTACAGGGTTTTTGGTGCTCAACCGTGTTCTTGGAGCTAGCTGTAGCCTTATTTAAAATATTTTTTCCAAATTGTTATGATAAAATTAGTTTTGTAGACAATCAAAAATAAATATATCGCTTAAGGTGGCTAATAATGTTGACCTTAAAATGTTTATAAACTGTTTTTATTCTAGCTAAAATAAAGCAAATAAGACAGAAGAAAAAATATTAAAGGAAATACTGTGAAAAATTCCTTGCTCCCTTAAACATCACTTGGGAAATATTCTAAATAGAAAAATTCCCCGGAGGGCTAATGATTTTGACTTCAATTGTGCAATTTTGACATGGTGCAACTTCTTTTTCCAGAACATACTGAGATTGTGTTGTTGTTTCGTATGTTTTACAGACTAATTGTTGGCAAAATGGTAAATTGATGTATATTTTTTCTATATTTTATCCGAAGGCCTTGTGGTCAGACTCTACTTTGTCGACTGTCAGCAAAACCCCTCAGGAAGTGGCGGATTTCATCTCTCAGGTGAGTAACAGTCATGTGTGTGTGAGAAATGTTGAGCCAATGTGTAAAGGCGAAAAGTCTTAAAATAAACTGCGTATCATAAACTATGTGTTGTCGTTTTAATGGACTGAAAGCACTGGAAAGATGTCGAAAGGTGCTTTGATTGTGTAGAATGATCAGTCTTGTGAATGTGTTCAGTATCAGTAATGGCAGATTGTAAAAGTCGTAAAACTCTAATTGTGTCTCTTTATTCAAGCTCTCTCAGCTCTTTCCTGATGAATGTCTGGAGAAGCTTCTGCCTCAGATGCCTGGACTTGATTCCACTCATGAACTAGATCCACGGTATTCCTGGCTTCTAAACACAACATGCACAAATTTGCTAGATTAATTAATGTTAATGTTAATAATAATAATAATAATGTTTTATTAATGTTTTTTTGCTAAGGCTGGGTTTTAAGTTGATGTATAGACAGACTGTAAAAATTCTGTTTCAAAAATAAGATTTCACAGAATTTTTTAATGCTTTTTTATGTTTAGTATAAATATATGTTGGGAAATGTTGTGCATATACATGTATTGTTTTATTTGTGCCTATATTATTATTATTATAACTTTTATTTTTGTTATTATTATTATTAATATTTTCATTATTATTATTATTGATAATAATAATAATAATAATATTGATATTATTATTATTATTATTGTATTATTATTAATATTTTCATTGATATTATTATTATTATTATTATTATTATTAATAATAATAATGATAGTATTATTATTATTATTAATATTATTGTTGTTGTTGATATTATTATTGCTGTTATTATAATTAATAATAATATTGTTGTTGATATTAAAAATGAAAGTTATAATAATAATTATTATTATTATTAATATTATTATTATCATTATTATTATTATACTCATTTAAGTTCTTAATTTTATTTGACACTTCATATTGTATTTATTTATTTATAATTTATTTAGTTAAATAATAACAGCTACATTTAAAAAAGAGACCACTTGACAATTCTGACAAATCAATTTCATTTAAAAAAGTCATTTAAAGCATTTTTGTCATGTTTTCAGACATGCATATGTCTTTTATTAGACAATACAATGCCAATTTTTTTTTTTTTTTTTTTAATTTTGGGGGTTTTTTTGCCTTCATTGTGATAGGACAGTAATTAGACAGGAAGTGAATTCGAAGAGATGGGGGACAGAATTGAAAAATGTCTGTAACTTGGGATGTCCGAACCACTGTTGCTCTACATCAGAGATGCCCAAACTAGGGCCTGCAGGCCAAAGTTGGCCCATGGTAACCTTTGATTTGGCTCGCCACCCCATCTGAGAAGAGAGTAAGAAGGATGGGTTGATATCAAGATTGTCAATTGAAATTTAATGTAACCCTTTGTTTGTTTGTTTGTTCGTTAAAATCTAACTGAAATTAAATGTTTCACTTAAATGGTGTATAATAATTAGATTTTGTTTAAATGTAAGTACTGTCACCCGACAATGCAGAGAATTTGGTGAGCAAATCAAGTCAAGGACAGATTCTGTTTGACCTGTGTATTCACCATTGAACTCCACTGTGTCGTCAATGTGATTGTTTTTGTTACGATAAGTTATCGGTTTAAAAGTTGTATTAGTTGTATTACTTTAATTACAATTTAAAGTAATGTTTTCTATTTATTTTGAAATATTAACGGAATATAGTTTGGTATATTTACCTTTGGCCTGCGCCTCTCAATGATATTCGGTTTTTGGTCCTTCAAACAAAAAAGTTTGGACGCCCCTGCTCTACATGTTTCCACAACAGCCAATATGGTTTTCAGCACCAACAAAACGTTAATATTTGGAGGAATAGTCATCATTAATGTTGTTAGGTCACCCAGCCTTTGTTTTTGATATCACTAATTAATAATGTAATAAATTTAGTAAATATTTTTCAATCCCACAGATGCTTGACCTCTCTTCCGCCTCAAGTTCTCAAACACGATAAAGTCTGTTTGTTCTTCAGCACTTCATCAGCACCACAGCTTCCAGCCAGCACAAGTGAGTTCCTTATATCAATATGGTTCATCCATCACACGTCACAGAGCTTGATTTCTGGGCTACAAACTAGGTTTACATTAGCCATTTTTCACAAAACATTTGTGAAATTTTCTAAATACAGATTAAAAACTGTTTGATATTTGATGATATTTCCCATTAACCAAGTGTTATGCGAATAATATTCATCCTTTTTTAAATAAGACATTCAAAAAATATGGCAACAGATATACAGTTAAAGTCAAAATTATTATCCCTCCTATTAATTTTTTTATCATTTTTCACAAAGATATAAAGATCATAGATAAAGCATAATAAATTAAATTGTCTGTTTTAAAGTTTGTTAACTTTTTGAATAATTATATAATAAAAGTCATGATGATTATTGTAATTAAAGTAATTAAGGAATATATTAATAAAAGAGATATATCCTGTTAATTTTTTTAAGCATTTTTTAAATATTTCTTAAATGATGTGTAACAGAGCAAGGAATTTTTCCACAGTATTTCCTATAATATTTTTTCTTCTGTTGAAAGTCTTTTTTAGTCTAATTTAGGGGGGCTAATAATTCGGACTTCAACTGTACCTTGGTTAGCTTACCTTGCAGCCAATGCTACAACCATTATTTCAAGAGTTCACACTTAGATATTGCTTGATAAGCTCGTAACTACGCTGAATTGAACTTAACTGAACTTCAACACTGAAAACTGGACCGACACTGTTTAAATTTTTTATAATGCATGTAAAGCTGCTTTGACACAATCTACATTGTAAAAGCGCTATACAAATAAAGATGAATTGAATTGAATATGTGGCTCAGACCCAGTGCTCTCAATTCTCGATATTCCTTTACCATTAGTTTGCTATGAGGGAATGATGCACATAAAGAAAGCATAAAGACATTTTGGAAGCACATCAACATAAGAACTTCCTGTTCATATGGATTTATAATGAATGATGAATGAAGTGACCTGCAAATGTGAAACAACAAACTTTTTTGTCACGAAATGGATTTATTTTCAATTTGCAGTTTCAATTTGAGAGTTAAATCAAGCATGCCTATTGTATTTGGGGGAAACTACATTTGTTTCTGCTCAGAGGGGGGTTTGATTTGACCTGCTTGTGCTGGAAGGCTTCAGTAGTGACCTCATCATGAAGAACTATTAATAGGAGCAAAGGCCACTAGAACCTAGATGTGTGTCAGTGGAGTTATTTTTAGTGTTGGGGGAAGGGAGACGGAAACCCCCTTTGCATAGAAATAAGTGCAATTCTGATTTATTGAGCATTTATATTGTTGTGCAGTCATTCACATGGAAGTTTGAGCATCGAAAACAGCAAGCGACAGCAGTAAACAAAGACCGTTGTTATTAGTATTGTATAGTATTACTTGTATTACTTATTATAGTATTACTTACTATTGATATAGTATTACTGTTATTTACAGCTGGGGTTGGAGTGATATCAGTGCAAACGATTCATCTGATTCAGCTTAATAGCTTTGAAAATGTTGGTTTTATAATCGCAGACTCGAATTGGGCTCGTGGGGAGGGAAAAACTCGGAATAAAGTGCGAATGTGAGGATGAGATTAGTCATTGTAAGAGAGAGAATTGCTTGATTAAGAGTTTCATTGCTTGATTTGAATTTTTCATAACAAGATTACATTAAAGCTGATGTCAAAAATGTTAATTCATGTCAAAATTAAAGGGAAAAATAAGAACAGTAAATAAATAAATGTTCAAATATATTATAAATATATATTTTAAAAAGGAATCTGAAAACATAAACATCTGTACTTTTACTTCTGTATTGTTTTTACTTTCACAATCAATCAGAAGCATTACTGGATGTAACATTTGGGGCAAAATATGCTTAATTGTTCTAAAACACTTTCAATTTTTAAAAAAAATGTTCCGTTTTCAATTGGGCAACTTTTTGCTTATATAAATTATATTTATTTTTAAATAAATAATTAATAAATGGATCTTATATTAGTTAAAAAAAAAGTTAATTTAAAATGTATTTTGAAGGTCATAAATGGATAAAAAAATTATACATATTTATATGTTCATTCATTCATTTTCTTTTCGGTTTAGTCCCTTTATTAATCCGGGGTCGCCACAGCGGAATGAACCGCCAACTTATCCGGCATTTGTTTTACACAGCGGATGCCCTTCCAGCCACAACCCATCTCTGGGAAACACATCCATACATACACATTCACACACATACACTATGGACAATTTAGCTTACCCAATTCACCTGTACCGCATGTCTTTGGACTGTGGGGGAAACCGGAGCACCCGGAGGAAACCCACGCAACCACGGGGAGAACATGCAAACTCCACACAGAAAGACCAACTGGCCCAGCCGGGGATCGAACCAGCGACCTTCTTGCTGTGAGGCGAACGTGCTAACCACTCGGCCACCGTGGCGCCCTCATATTTATATGTATCCACAATAATTACAACTTACAGTTTTTCATTTTGATCTAAAATCTGACTATTGTGCATTTTGTATGATCTTTTCATTTCAAACTAACATTTGCTTCTTAAAATCAACATAAAAGAGAAGTTGTGATAGTCTTTTTGTGATATAAATTCGAGCAAAATGGTTTCTCGGTCAAGAATAAAAAAGTAGGGAAGGACATTATTTCATCCATCAAGACAGTGTTTCTCAACCACGTTCCTGGAGGACCACCAGCTCTGCACATTTTCCGTGGCTGTTTCTCAATTCCAAGAACGCAGAGAAGGGGCTTGTGTTCTTGTGGAGACCGGTCTTGCCAGGTCACATCGGAAGAACGAACTCGGAGAAATGAGATGCTGCGTTCATCCTGATTATCTTTAACTAAAAATTATTTAAACATTACAGCATCCATACAACAATTTATTGTTTTCCCCGTTTCACAATACATACTATACATAAAAAAGTACAAATATACGCTGTACAACACAAATAAAACTGATTTTAATATGAATTTCAACACACAAACACCCTTAATGTGTTCATGCCTTTAATACGATTTTTATGGTAATTTTTACTTTGACCGTCTCATTTAGGGAAATTCCTGAGACAAATAAGTTATATATCTTAGAACTTTAATAATAAATCTATACAAAATGCTGTGCTTCCCACCTCCAATCGCAATGACTTCTAGAGCGAGTTCGGTGCTCAAGTCTGCATTGTTGCATCCTTGATATCAAGAACACATCCGGGAACTCTCATGCGTCCTCCGTTCTTGCGGTCTTGAGTATTGGAACTGAACTTTGGCGGATGATGATTACTTTACATGAGGACGCAAGACCGCTGAAGAACGCATATTGAGAAACAGCCCATGTCTCCTTAACTAAACACACCTGATTGAGATCATCAGCTCATTAGCAGAGACTGAAAGATCTGTAATCAGTGTGACAGACAAAGGAGACATCCAAAACATGCAGTGTCGGTGGTCCTCCAGGAACGTGGCTGAGAAACAATGCATTAAGAGTCGATTGTGTGCTTGTTGTTTATTATTGGTGAATCTCATGATTAATTCCTCCCTCATGTTTACAGTTAGAATAGTTATTTTATTTAATTGAACAAAAATAATAATGTGCAGGGTTAAATGAATACTACGAAATTCCAATAAAAACAACAACAGTAGATGTTGATTTCATGCCAACTTTAATCAAATTTCATCCCTTTCATCATTTCCAGATCTGAGCTGTTTGCTTCAGTATAGAGGAGCTACTCGGTGAGTTTTAACTACTTCTTAACACAAACAATCCCACATCTCTCTTCTTTCCATCCATAAATCCTCTCTCTCGCTTTTTTCCAGGCCTATTTGTGGTGTGGCCAGCATCCAGCCTGTCCTGAGCATCCACACACCCCTTCAGCAGAGCTCTCCAGCCCACCTGCCACCTCTCCCTCCACAGACAGCGGTCGCCATCCTCCCTGGTGCTGCTGTGCCCCTTAATGATACCAACCCACCACAGACGCACCTCTCAAACCCTGCGGCCCAACCACAACAGCCTAGTCCAGAGCAGAACGGCATCCTGGACTGGCTCCGCAAACTGCGCTTGCACAAATACTACCCTGTCTTCAAACAGCTCACAATGGAGGAGGTATGAAACTGAAAGTGTCACAGAAAACAACCCTCTACAATAATGTTCTCAGACTCAATTCCTGGAGGGCTCTGCAGAGTTTAGCTCCAACCACCTCTAACTCACACCTGCTTTATATTCTGAAGCAGTCTTGAAGCTCTATGGTCTACAATATTAGAAAATCATGTGCATGCACAACCAGAGCTGACCCTGGGGGGCTCAACAATATCTGTGTTCCATTGTCATATTGCAGCGGAAGTCATTATGTTATGGATAAAGTACATCCAGGAGGTTTTTATCACAGAATAAAGCCCTGCCAACTTATCCAGCAGTGGATGCCCTTCCAGCTGCAACCCATCACTGGGAAACATCCATACACACTCATTCACACACATACACTACGGATGATTTAGCTTACCCAATTCACCAATAGCGCATGTCTTTGGACTTGTGGTGGAAACCGGAGCACCCTGAGGAAAGCCTCACGAACACAGGGAGAACATGCAAACTCCACACAGAAAAACCAACTGACCTAGCCGAGGCTCGAACCAGCGACCTTCTTGCTGTGAGGTGATTTTGCTACTCACTGTGACGCCCCTAAATATTTATGAAATATACTAAATATTATTAAAAATACATTATTATATTCAATAATGTCTGACAAGTAAACTAAAGAACATACTAGCTGATAACGATTCCATTGCCAAGATGTCCACAGAGGGTTGGATATTTGAAGGAGATGTTTAGGGAAGGGATTTCAGATATTAAAGCCAAGGAATACATGTTTTTTTCTTCTTGACCCTGATATCTCTCCCTCTGCAGTTTGTCTAAACGACGATCTCTTTATTCACTCACAGTTCCTCGCGCTCACAGAAGAGGATCTCAACAAGTACGACCTCACTCAGGGGGCCAAGAAGAAACTAAAGACTCAGCTGGAGCTTCAGAAGTGAGTTTGGTTTGGGTGACACAATGTGACGGGGGAAAGAAGTGCGTTCGTAATTATCATCATTGCAAGAATCTAACTCTTAACAGAGTTCAGCTGAGAGGTAACTTGTCAACTGGGGATTTACAGCTACGGTGTGTACCGTGTGATCAGAAGTCAGGTGGTACGGTTAAAGGGATAGTTTTCCCAAAAATATAAATTCTGTAAACATTTATTAACCTTCACTTCCCTTCACGTTTCTTTGTCCTGTTGGACACATAAAAAGATTTTTTGAAAAATTCTTGTTGCTGGCACTCATTGACATCCATTGTAAAAATAAAAATTTTAAAATGTAGGGTTTTTTTTTTCTTCAGAAATGCTAGGGCCCCATACCTGGAATTGCCAAATCACTAAGTCCGCCCCTGTATGTTCTACATGTCACCTCATCTCGAGCTAACATCAGAGGGAGTTAGCACAATTCTGCATGTAAATGTAGTGAGGAGTGCAATATGATTGGCTGTTTAACATCACATCAAAGTGCGAGAACAAAACTGAAGTGAGTCGCACTTCTTAAAATTTTACAAACAATATACATTCTTTCATTTTCTTTTCGGCTTAGTCCCTTTATTAATCCGGGGTCGCCACAGCGGAATGAACTGCCAACTTATCCAGCATTTGTTTTACACAGCGGATGCCCTTCCAGCTGCAACCCATCTCTGGGAAACATCCATACACACCCATTCACACCCATACACTACGAACAATTTTGCCTAACCAATTCACCTATAACACATGTCTTTGGACTTGTGGGGGAAACTGGAGCACCCGGAGGAAACCCACGCAACCACAGGGAGAACATGCAAACTCCACACAGAAATGCCAACTGACCCAGCCGAGACTCGAACCAGCGACCTTCTTGCTGTGAGGCGAACGTGCTACTCACTACGCCACCGTGGTGCCACAAACAATATACAATCAGACAAAATATCGGTTTCCATCGTCACTTGTTTTTGGATGTCGGCTGGGTGTATGCAGGGCTTTACATTTATTATGACATGGTGTTGAAGACAACAAAATTTGTTCATCTGTATGACAAAAGCTGGAATATTATAAAAAAAAAATCACCCCATTTGTTTAAAATGACCAATAATATAAATTCAAGTTGATGCAACTAGGGAAACCACTGAATCTCTTTTTTACCCTACATAAATAACGATACACAATGCTGTCAAATCACTGCATACATGTTTGGAGTAACAGGATTCATTCATTCATTTTCCTTCGGCTTAGTGCCTTTAGGTCACACTTTATTTTGATGGTCCGTTTGTTCAATTTAAGTTACATTGCAGCTAATTTTCATTAGATTATAAGTAGACTGTTAGGTTGGGTTTGGGTTGGGGTTAAAGGTAGAGTTAGTGTAAGTTGACATGTACTTGCAAAGTATCTTATAGTCAGTTAAATGTCTGTTGAATGTCAGTATCAACAGATATTAAGTAGACAGTCTACTAATACTCAAATGGACCATCGAAATAAAGTGTTATGGATTCATCAATGGTAAACACAGCGGAATAAACCGCCAGCATATGTTTTAGACAGCAGATGCGCTTCCAGCTGCAGCCCAACACTGGGAAACAACCATTCACAAACATACACTACGGACAATTTAGTTTCAATTCACCTATAGCGCATGTCTTTGGACTAGTGGGGGAAACTGGAGCACCCGGAGGAAAGTCACGAGAACACAGGGAGAACATGCAAAATCCACACAGAAATGTCAACTGGTCCAGCAGGGACTCGAACCAGAGGGACTCGAACCACCTTCTTGCTGTGAGGCGACAGTGCTTACCACTAAGCCACCGCGTTGCCCCGAGTAACAGGATAATGAGTAAATAATGATAACTAATATTTGAACAAACAAACTTTGACTACTTCTTTTACTCATTGATGTCCCGTTTTACCCGTCTGTGAAATCTCAAGCTTTTATCAGCCTGTGTTGGTAAATGGACAAGTTGTGCGATTCCGGCGCAAGATAACTTGGTTTCAGATAAGAGTTTGGTATTGAAAGTTCAGTGTCACCACAGAAGTGAAGCCATTCATTATTTCTTGGTGAAAACACAGCGTTCTAATTCTTTTTCCATTTCTCAGACCAGCGAGTTTCCAATGCTCTGGTAGAGCTTTGGGAACTGATATATCAAACAGATAACCGCAAATGATCCTCAGGAGGTTTTCCATGCCTGGAAACAGCAACAAATGCAAGGTTAGACCGGGTCATGGGTCTCATTTGCAAATAAATGTTTCTCATTGAGGGCGACACGGTGGTTTGCACTGTCGCCTCACAGCATGAAGGTCGCTGGTTCGAGTCCCAACTGAGTCAGTTGGTATTTCTGTGTGGAGTTTGCATGTTCTCCCCATGTCGGTGTGGGTTTCCTTAGGGTGCTCTGGTTTCCCCCCACAGTCCAAAGACATGCGCTATAGGTGAATTGAACTAAATTGGCTGTAGTGTATGAACGTGTGTGAATGAGTGTGTATTGATGTTTCCGACTACTGGGTTGCAGCTGGAAGGGTAAAACATATGCAGGATAAGTTGGCGGTTCATTCCGCTGTGACGACCCCAGATGAATAAAAGGACTGAACTGAATGAAAATTAATGAATTTATAAATGTTTCTTATTGACACCCGCTAAAAGTTAGTGTTTAATTTAAACTTTTTTTGTTTTCGATTTTGGGATTTGAGACTTCATAAACTGTTCATAAACAGTTGTTTTAGTTGTTTGATTCGAAATAAAAAATCCAAATATAACCCTTTAAGTCCACTTAACCTATTGGGTCTATTGCTTTCAGTTAATATATAAGTATATTTTAAAGTCAGTTTTCTCTAAAATATATTTTGTCACCTGATTTTTCCAGAAATCACCCTTAAATCTCTTGTATCACTGGAGAAGATCATCTATAAACTGTAAGGATAGGCGGATCGATCCATAAGTAAAAGTATCGATCTTTTCTGGGGTTTTTTTCTTACTGAGTGATCAGAGATGTTGAAATATCTAAATAATTATAGCGCCACATATTATATAAATATTTACCTAAATAGAAACACGAATGGGAACTGTCTTCCGCTGTATCTCTGCTGATAGGTCAGTGTTATCTCATGACACAGTGGTACAGATACTACACACCCCCAGCACGGGTTGTAAAACTCGAGAGCGGAGCTGTCAACGTCATGACTGTACGTAAACGAAGTTTAATCTGGAGTTATCGTAAAAGTAATCAGTTAAAGGGGAAAAAAAATCAACAGTCTGTTGTTCCTTCACAAAAACCTGGAAACTGGTTAAAATCAGAAAACACAAATGAATATTGCAACTCAACTTTAAGATTCAATCTAAAGTTCTGCTTCTTTGACCTTTAAATAAGGTGAAGAAATTCAGTCGTGCAGTGTATTATTTTTCATTATATATGGTGCTGTTTAGCCAGTTATAATTCTGTAATTTTAATAAACGTAAACAAAGAATAATTTGTTTTATTTAATAATAATAATAATAATACAAATGATAAACATTTTTTAAAAATCCCTCTAAAATATTTCATTTAATTATTGATAAGTATCGATATCGATGATACTTGGCTTGAAATACTTGGTATCAGATAGGAAACAAAAATATTGGTATCGCCCATCCCTAATAAACTGATACACTGTAATTAATCAGGGCAACACTGATAGATTTCTGCACGTTCTTTGTATGCTGGGATGTTTTTGTACACAGCGCCATCTAGGTGTCATTACTGGGAAGTGAAGCTCATTCTCCACTCATTCCTTCCATTTAAACTGTACATTTTGTTGTATGTTTGTTTTCACCAGAGAGAAGCTGGAGAAGAGATATGTAGTTTGTCAGTTTCCTGTTTCCTGTGGTGGGGTAGCGAGAGTGATGCCTTCTAATCACATCGGACCCCTGACACACGCACACCCTGGAAGTGGCACTGGTAACACACTTCTGAGAAGCCATATTAATTATTACTAGTTTTAAAACCATTGTCATTTTTTAAATAAAAGATACAAAAACTGTTAAAGTATTTAAAATTGATAAGTAAATTGATATATTGCAATAAACTGTAAGGCAATATTGTTTATTTGTATGTGTGTGTGTTTTGTATTAAGAGCTACGGGTAGATGTGGAAAACAGCTCGTTACCCATTCCACGGGACAGCAGTTCCTCCTCAGGCTATTCCAGTGCTCCTTCCAGTCCAATGACCCCTTTATCACGTGACACTTCCTTTGACCGGGTTAAAGACCCTCACAGACGTAAGAGCTGACGTTTCTTTTTTACATCATTCATTCATCCATTAATTTTCCTTCGGCTTAGTCCCTTTATTCATCAATGAACCGTCAACTTATCCAGCATATGTTTTGCACAGCGGATACCCTTCCAGCTGCAACCCTGTACTGGGAAACATCCATGCACACTCATTTACACACATACACTACAGACAGTTTAGCCTACCCAATTCACCTATACCACATGTCTTTGGACTGTGGGAAACCGGAGCACCCGGAGGAAACCCACGCAAACACGGGGAGAACATTCAAACTCCACACAGAAATGCCAACTGACCCAGCCAAGGCTTGAACCAGCAACAAACCACTGAGCCACCGTGTCACCCCTTTTAAAAACTTTGATTAATTTATTAATTAAGGATAATTAAAGGAGGCGCTAGTTAATGATGTTTCAGGTTCATTCATTACACTGAAAATGGAAGGTTAGGCTGATTGCATTCTGTGGTGTGATTACTTTTGTATGATGCACATTTTGGGAGTGTAATTGGAGTATTCAGATTACTATAAAATGATTGTGGACTTCACACGAATTTTACAGTCAGTTTGAACTAAAAATTTACAATGTTTATTTTACTTAAGCACATTGTTAATCTTTTAGTGAACAATTAATCAGTGCGCGTTAATCCACTGAAAATAGTGTTTGCTTTGGAAGTCTTCAATCAAAGACTGTCCATTTGCTTCCATTTTTGGAGTGGATTTCCTTCTATGTTGACGTTAGTTTGATGGCTTCAGCCAAAATATTCTTTTTTTAAAATTATTTATTTATTTAATTATTATATTTTTTTAGGTTTTTTTTTACCTTTATTGATAGGACAGTGGAGATTGACAGACAGGAAAGTGTGGGGAGCAGAGATAGGGGAAGGTTCGGCAAAGGACCTTGAGCCGGGAATCGAACTCGGGTCGCCGCCAGCACTTTGTGCTATGTGTCGGCGCACTAACCACTAGGCTATTGGCGTAAACATACTGAAATATATATCTCAGCAGCTTCTGGTTCACACAGACTTAAAATAAATTAAAGATTATATTCGTATATGCTTATATTCAGAAATGTATTACAAAAGAAAATTGTTTTTTTATTAAGGGAAAATATTTAGGTAAAGGAATTGAATAATCAAATGGAAAACGACACTTCTTAATTGTCACTATTTGAATTTAAAAGAATGAATCTTTTTTTAAAATACAATTGTTATTTTGGGGCCTGAATGCTTTACACTGAATCTTTACACCAAGGGCGCACAATCTTATTCCTGAGGATCTACATTGCTGATCTACATGGATCAAACACAACTAAACCAGCTGAGTAGGATCTGAAGGAGCACTTGGTAATTACAGACAGGTGTGTTTGATCAAGGTTGCAGCTGAACTCTGCAGGAAGGTTTATCTCTGAGAGCCGGATTGGGCACCCCTGCTTTACACAGTAAAAGGCCTTAAAATAGGCACACTCTATTATAGTTAAACTTTGCAATTAATCCACAAATCACATGCATTGTGAAGCTTGGTCAACTGTGATCACCAGTCATTGCACATTCTGTGATGTGACTGTTATGGATGTGAAAATTGTGATGTCTAAACAATGTATTGTGCTGTCCTGATTATTATAATTTATCGCTAAAAATGTCTGAATATCAGTTAAAATTTGATCTTAATTGTTTTTCAGGTTTGGAGTCTGGTTTGGATTCTGGAGAGAAAGAGAGGTCGTGCTTTCTTCTCAATCCTGTCGGTCCCAACCGTCCCACTGCCCAGGTCCTCCCGGTCCAGAACGATCCCTCGCTGTGTGCCTCCCAAATGAGTTTACCTCCTCCCTCTCTTCCCCTCCTCTCTCCAGGCCGGGTTCTCAACTGTCCTCGGAAACCTCGTCCACCCCCTTTATGTCCAGAAGAACGTCCCAAACCAATGGGTTCTGGGGTTCCTGTGGGTGTCAGGCTCGAGAACATCTTCCCTGGGTTGAATCTTGATGGTTCTCAAGGGCACCAAGATGTTCCGGGCCCCCGAGGGCCACTCACTGTGCTCCGTTCTCCTCCAGGCCTCATGGTGGAGACCAGCACTTCTCTCACCTCCACATCAAACACCCTCCACCACGTCTCTCACCCACCCTTACACCTACAAGTGTCTTCTTCTGCTCCACGTACAGGATCTTACCCATTCTCCACCCCGTCCTCCTGTCTGTCATCAAGTTCCTCCACCAGACCCTCATTCTCATCTGTTAGTGGAGTACCCATAGCAACAGCTAACAGTGTTCCCATGGCAGCGGTACCTGGTAACACTTACGGTGTAAACAGTACACCTACAATTACGCACTGTTCTAGCCCAGCTTCCACAGAGAATAGCGGCTACGTCTCAGTGCAAGCGAACAGTGGTAACTCCAGCTCCTCATTGTGCGTTTGTAGCTCGTGTGGTTGTAGCGGCAACTGTGGCTCCTATGGGGCACTTCCGGCAAGCTATGCCGGCTACTTTCCACATCCGTTTTCAGGAACGTCAGTATTCACTTTAGGTCCATTGCTTCATTTTAGTCCACTCCTTACTGGAAGCGGTACTGCCTCACCCTTTTCATACCCTTTGGTGGCCCCGCCTATTTACAACAACAGCCTGTCACATGACTCACAACAGAATCTTGTGCTTCCGCCAGTGCAGGGTTTTCTTGGGGGAGGGGGCGGTGTGTACCAGCCCCATGGAATGATGGGAAATGGAAGCGCCGGACATAAGAAAACAGGAAATGTGTCTTGCTATAACTGTGGGCTGAGTGGGCATCACGCACAAGACTGTAAGCAGCCAGCAATGGACTCTGCACAACAAGGTAACAAGTAGTGCTTGCTAAATTATTTAAGCGTTAGATTTTAGCAATAGCATAGCAATGCTCTGGAAAATACCTCACTCATTTAATGCATGGTATTTACGCTGCTTCCGAAATCGCCTACTACTCTAGTAGTTACTACATTTGAATTTTACATGGCTTCATGGGATAGCATCCATCGTATGTGCACTTCAGAATCTCGCCAAAAGTAGTAGGTCATCTGGATACTTCTAGCATACTGTTTTCGAATACTGTGAATTCGGACATACTACTCTGCTCGGATACTGTTTTTAACGTACTATATAGTATGGAAGTATGTGTTTTCGGACACATCCCTACGCCCCATTCACACAGTATGTCAGCGTCAACGATTCCTATTCACTTTGAATGGGTGAAGTCAGGCATTGCCAAACTGCATTTTGGATCCGTCTGCGCTGATTCAGCGACATTGCTCGCTGCAGAAGTTGGGAATTTCTCAACTTTTCAAGCGCCATCAGAAGCGTCAGCCAATCAGATCACTTTATGCAAATACACCAGCTCATACAGTAGTCGATTGCAGACTAATTTTATTGGCTAACGCTGCTATGACGATCGCGTCAGCCCCAACTTCAGACACGCCCTCTGTCAAGCGTTGACGCTGAAGCCCCGGGCTTTAGTGTTTGTTTTTCAAAGTGACACTGCCACCTACTGGCCTGGCATGCATAATACAGCATTTTAGTCATATTGGCAGATCTGTGTGAATGAGAATTGTTTTGACCACATTGCAATCGAAATAATTTTTAGCACATTGTTTTTCAAATTTACCCTTAGGAACCACTTACAATACCTTAGCAACCATTGAGGACTGACTAGAAGCAGAGAGTTTTTCGCCCATGCATGAAACCGCCAATATTTCTTTCAAATAATTTAAAAACAAATGATGTTTTAAATGAAAACAATACATGTTTTGTTTTGCAGGGACGTTTCGCCTGAAATACTCTCCGCAGTCAGACAGTCAGGACTCAGGGGACTAACTGATGTGCAAGAACTGGTTGGGACCTGCACCTTCCTCAGTGTGTGAAAACACTTGATGTGAGACTCCGCTGAGCAAAGATGTTACAGTATCACTTTAGAGGAACATCGATTGATCAGGTTTGATGAGTTGCGTCGTCAAATGAAAACCTCATGCCAAATAAAAATCACCTCACAGTGGATCTTTGTAAAGGGATGCTCAAAGAAGAATACACTTTTTTGTGTTCTTCATGCTGTTCGTCTCACTTGAGACTCATCAGTCAACGTTTGGCACACTTGGAAGCAAAACCAACAGATTTTGCTTGCCAAATAATGTGCAATGATGGCCAAAGTCATTTTGCTCATAGTGTGACTACAAGTCCACTTTTGGGAAAAGATACTGCCATTCTTTTTTTTCTGGAAACTCAGAAAAGAAAGGGGAATTGTTGAAATGGAAAGGGGTCATTTTTTTAGCTTTTGACTACAGGAAGTCTTTGTAATCGTCATGCGTTTTTTTTGTATGTTCCCGTTTGTTGTAATCCAGGTTTTTCTAAACATGTTTGCTACTTTTGGATCATATTTTGTATTACTTGTTCTCTTCGTCATGTCAGTGTGACGCTCAAATTAAAGACAATAGTCAATGCACTTAAGACCGCTGAAATTGTGCTTTTTAATTTTTTTGTTATTGAAACTCATGAAAACAAAAACTTAGAACTGGGTAAAGATTATTGTACACTGAATTCGAAATTTTCGACTATAACGTTTCACATTAAAAAATAAATTCAACCTCACGTTGTGCGAATCATATTGACACACTGTCTTCTTCATCCATCATAAAAAAATTCAAACCGGGTTCGTTTTTTTTTGTTTTGTTTTGTTTCGCATCCAAAAAAGCATTTTGAGAGGTGTTTTGACAGTTCAGAGCCACCGTACAAGTGAAAAGATAAATACAAAATGCCGTCATATACGAGCTTTAAATAACTTTATAACTAACATAAAATAAACACAGAATGTGGTGGACAGTTGAGAACCCGTGACTGGATTCAGTGACTGGCGCACCTCTGCTCTGCTGCTGTTTGGTGTGTGTGTGTATTTGCAATGGTGGAAAGAGTACTAAAAAAATGATTAAGTAAATGTTCCAAAGTATGAGTAAAAATGTCCCTTTTAAAAGTACTCAAGAGTAGTGAGTAGTGAGCATTACCCTGTAAAAAGCTGATGCATTTACGTCTAATTTGTTGATGTGTGTGTAAACGGCATTTAGTTATTGCTCAGCAGGTACAAGACGTCAAAAGATGTTAATATTAGATTAGATTTAGGTTTTTATATCTGGTGAGCAAAATTCAACGTCTAGCGGAGGGCAATGTTACGTCTAAGGACAATGTTATTTTGATGTCCAATAATGACGTTAAATGATATTTGTTTGATTTTAGATTGTATTAGAAAGTGACCAAAATCCAACGTCAAGCCAACATCTTAAACCAACGTCATATTGACGTCAAATACTGACATTTATTTGTCAGGTATTGTAACTAAAATCCGACGTCTGATAGACGACATAGTGGTAACGTCCACACAACGTCAAGCTGTTACCATTAGACGTTAATATTTGGCTGATTTTGGGTCGGAAGTTTTCTAATTCCCATGGGCAAGAAAAAATAAAGTAGTGACTGCAGGTTGTAGGAAAGTAGTGGAGTAAAAGTACCGATACAGCACTTAAAATGTACTCAAGGAAAAGTAAAAGTACATATTTATAAAACTACTTAGTAAATTACAATTCCTGGGAAACCCGACTCAATTACAGTAATTTGAGTATTTGTAATTAGTTACTTTACACCACTGTGTATTTGTGTGTTCTGTACATTTGACGTACTGCCCATAGTCATTATAAAATAAAGCATTTTGTTTCTTTTTGCTTCGACACGTCAACACGGCTGCCATCTATTATAATGTCTATGGTACTGGCAGTCTCTGTTTACGTACATAATTTGTGAAGAATTACAAGCAATGAATTAAAATTCCATTAAAATTCCACTGATTTCCTGAAATAAACTTTCATTTCGGGATCATCGTAGCGCAGCTCTTTAATAATGAGCTGAGCTCCCCTTCCTCTCTATGCAGTGATGGATGAACACAATATTCAGCCTATTGCTTTCTTTTTTTACTTTGAAGAAGAGAATGAGTGATGAATTTTTCACATGGCAATACGAAAAAATAAATACATAAGAAAATTTCGGACTTCAGTGTGCACAGACCTGAACCCAGGAAATTGTTTAGTTTTTTTTTTTAGAATCGCACAGCTATGTCCTAATCGCCTTTTAGAAATCCACGTTTTGCAATAGGCCACATTGACATTGACAAATCCAATGCAAATTCCATGGCCAAAACAACAAGTGTCATCTTTAAAAAAAATTTTAATTAAAATAAATAAATAAATAAATAGTGTTTCTTAATTACAAAGTGCCCAAAGGTATTGAAAAGCTCTTGAAAAAAGCCTGTTTAGCCAGTAGATGCCATTCCATTATCATTGTCCAATGTGTTTCAAAACAATATTGTGATATTTATTATCTGCGTTCATTTAGTTGAATGTGTGTGTGTTTAAATGACAAGTATCTTGAGGCTGCTGGCTGTGCATGTTGCCTGATTATGAATTATTACATGCTGTATATATTATGTTTGGTATTATCGCAGGATAGCTTTTGACCTAAATTGACAGTGCTGACGCAGCCAATTTTGTATTCTGCGGTGAATGTTTAATGAAGTTTGTTCATTTTTTTTGTTTATTGTATCAGTTTGACACTTTATAAAAAAAGAATTAAAATGTTTTTGAGATTTTTTTGTGCAAGTAGATTGTTTGGCAGTGCTCATCCAATTTATTAGATCAAATCATTCATTCATTCATTTTCCTTCAGCTTTTAGTCCCATCATTCATCAGGGGTCGCCGCAGCGGGAATGAACCGCCAATTTATCCAGCATATGTTTTACGCAGCGGATACCCTCCCAGCTGCAACCCAGTACTGGGAAACACCCACACACTCTCTCATTCACACACATACACTACTGCCTATTTAGTTTATTCAATTCACCTATACCACATGTCTTTGGACTGTGGGGGAAACCGGAGCACCCGAAGGAAACTCACGCAAACATGGGGAGCACATGCAAACAGGAATGCCAACTGACCTAGGGACTCAAACCAGCAACCTTCTAGCTGTGAGGCGACAGTGCTAACTGTTATATATATATTCTTTCATTCATTCATTTTCTTTTTCGGCTTAGTCCCTTTATTAATCTGGGGTCGCTACAGCCGAATGAACCGCCGTTATATATATATATATATATATATATATATATATATATATATATATATATATTCATTCATTCATTCATTTTCTTTTCGGCTTAGTCCCTATATTAATCCGGGGTCGCCACAGCGGAATGAACCGCCAACTTATCCAGCATTTGTTTAACGCAGCGGATGCC
Organism: Danio albolineatus; assembly: GCA_903798035.1. Classification (NCBI taxonomy): domain Eukaryota; kingdom Metazoa; phylum Chordata; class Actinopteri; order Cypriniformes; family Danionidae; genus Danio; species Danio albolineatus. The sequence goes on from CAIGQQ010038113.1 coordinate 5,838,931, forward strand.
CTTCCAGCCACAACCCATCTCTGGGAAACACATCCATACATTCTCATTCACACTCTACGGACAATTTAGCTTACCCAATTCACCTGTACCGCATGT
>CAIGQQ010038113.1:5839426-5871231 GCA_903798035.1 Danio albolineatus
ATATATATATATATATATATATATATATATTTCATTTAAAAAAGATATTTAGTAAAATTGATTGATGTAAAGCATCTTTGCTGATTGGGTGAATTTCATTAAAAAAAAAAGGTAAATCACTCACTCGCTTATTTCAGTTTATTCCTGAATAACTGTGGGGTTGCCTCAGTGGAATGAACTGCCAATTACTCAGGCATACGTTTTATGCAGCAAATGCCCCTCCAGCCACAATAGTCCCTGTGTCGCCTCAAGATTTATTTATGTATTGTTTATAAATATATTTATTTAAATTTATTTAAAATTATTTATCGTTTTAGATTATCTGCATATACTGGCACAGATAATCTAAAAAAATGTTAATATTTCTCGCTTTTTCTTGTCATGTAGTACATAATAAGGCTCCATGAAAATATGACAAGGCCACAGCAACCACCTGCCAGTTTCTGAACTTTTATTTTGACAGGTTTCCGTGAAGACGAAGCATGTGTGTGTACATATGACGATCATTTTGCTCACATAAAAATGGTAAAACCTTGATGACCTCACTCAGAGCAGCAGAGATGAAGTTCTCAAATAGTGGAGCACAAACACAAAACCCGTATTTGTGTCAAACGAAAACGGAGAAAATGCAGACTCTGAGGTAATATTTAAACATTATTCTTACAGTTTATTATTCATGGACGCCAATTCACATCGCATTTTTTTGGATGATCAGCACTACCTTTGATTTAATACATCAAAAAGTTGCCATATTTTGCACTTTAAATCGAGTTCCTTTTCTGTGATTGACCTACATTTCAGATGCGTCTGTAATCGAGCCGCCATATTGGAGGCACCGAATGTAAACAAATGACAATTTTACTGATTATTTCTTGCTGCTGAAAATCAATTATTGTAATGTTTGTGCTGTACTAATCGGTTAGACAAGGAAAACATATTCAGAGTATAGACTGCAAAAACTTATAACAAACAAAGAAAAAAATTGAAACAAAAGCGGTTTGTGCCTGAAACTAAAGCAAGAATCGAACTCATATTTGTTGTTATAATATTTGGTCAATCGATTTAAACATTAGGCTAATATTTTTTATACTTAAATGTTTCCATCTATTATAATTCGTTTGTCAAAATATTGCGCCCATTCTTGCTCACTAAGTATTTCTCCATTGGCCAGGGGTGTCAAACTCAGTTCCTGGAGGGCCACAGCCCTGCATAGTTTAGTTGCAACATTGCTTCAACAAACTCACCTTTAGGTTTTAAACAAGACTGAAGGACAGTTTGATCAGATGTGTTTAATTACAGTTGGAACTAAAATGTGCAGAGCTTCGGCCCTCCAGGAACTGAGATTGACAATAAAGTCTATAGGATACACGGCTGGCCGGAAGCGCAATATGCACATCAATATAGCAGCATTTGTTTATGACACTGTATAACAATAATTTATATTTTTACAGTACTGTTACGGTTGGGTTTAGGGTTAGAATAGATGTTAAAAAATACAATTTATTGGGAAATTTAATAGATCAGTGGTTCTCAAACTGTGGTACACGTACCACTAGTGGTACACAAGCTTCCTTCTAGTGGTAACCGGAGAGTTTGCTGAATAATTAAAGTAAAAAAATGAACATACTTTTAACCCTTTGACGGGTACAATAACACCAATGTGATCAGCAAATTGACATAATAGGCTAAAACTTTTATTTAAGTGGCTGACAATAATAAATTTTGTTAATTAGATGAAGTAATCTGCCTCGTTTTTGAACTGTGCAGTGCTGTAGCTGCTTCATTAGGCCTACTATGCTACTGTACTTCAATACCGGTAATTATGGTGGTACTTGGAGGGACAATTTTTTTCTGAGGTGGTACTTGGTGAAAAAAGCTTGAGAACCACTGTATTAGATAACATTATACTCAGTAAAACTACTGTTTTATGTTACTGTGACGATTGAGTTTAGGTTGACATTAATAAAATACAATTAATGAAAAATTTAATAAATCATTTTCGTTAACTTCTGGCCGCAACCATATCTGATCTAGCAACAACCGAGTTTGACACCTGTGCTATAGGCTATGATATAGCACCTTCCACTTTTTTCCCCCAAGAACCAAAAGAAAAGACCAGACAGGCTGCATATTCCTCATTTATTTTTAAAATATCAACAGAAATAGAAGTGTGATATTGCTGTAAATCTGAGCAGGAGAAACACAGAAAATGAGCTTTAGTTCGATAAATGGGTTGATATTATTATAATCCTTTAAAGTTAAACTTTCATTCAAACAAACAGTCACTTTTGTAAATTGCACAATAGTAGCACGTATGAATTGTTTTCTTCTTTCTTTACATGAACAAAACAACGAAAAAAATAACATCTCTTTAAATAAGAGCAAGACAAACAGCAAGTAAATGCTCAGGAGAAAAGGCATCTAAGCTTATCTGTACAGTTTACTGTAAGACATACAGATGGAAAGAGTACAACAGCTCACGGTTATGCATTTATAAAGGCGTCGTAAATAATCCTCTAATAAAATCGAAAAGTCTAAAAGCGTGCACCTAAAAGAGCCAGGACGTTCGGGCAGCACTCGTGTCCACGGTGTCCAATCATCACATTCGTTCGCTCAATGTACCATAATGATTACATTTTCCTTTCCTAAACTTGGACTTTTTAAAGCTTCGCACTACAATCAAAGCAGAATTTCTCGTATTTTTAATTTGCATACTATCTTACTTCCTCAGGCACGTCCCACCAGATCAAAATGTCAACAAGGCAAGTAGGACGTCATTTCGAACCTTGTGTTGTGAAATCCAAGAACTTCAACGCTCGTGGCCCAGTTAGCAAAAAGGGGGAAGTGAAAGACTGAATTGCTTCTAACAGGAAAATGGAGCAGCGGAAATCTCAGTTTGACATCTACAGGTAAGAAAAGGCTGACAAATAAAAAGTTTGAGAAATGACACAATGGGGTTAAAAGTCACCAGGACCTGACGAATAACCTCCGAAACGGTTTTGGCCGCCTAACGTTACACTAGATGCCATTTCAGGAATTCAACCGCTAAGAAATTGAGACTTAACATCTCAGAAGTCTTTTTGTTCAAGCTTTGCGTTTGGGTAAATCCAGAACATTAAGTCCACGTAAACCATAACCTGTCCTACGACCTACAACTTATCCATTTCGAATACACCAAAGTAACAGAAGGGACTCGAGGTTAAAGGGCTGAGATGTGGGGTGTTAGGATTTAGCTGTGGATAAGGGTTGTGGTTTTCGAGCCGAATGACTGAAAGTTCAGCTGCTTCCTGCTTGGATGGGGAAGGGAAACGTGATAGGGTTATACGTTGGGGAAAGGTCAGAAGAGTTCAGGCTAGGTTGTGTCATTGTCCATGAGTGAAAGCCAATCATTTTTGCCATATATTTGTTTTTTTACTGGGATCCAAATGTCTCCTGGGAAGCGTAGACCATGTACAGAAAGCCGTCGTCGTCTCTTTCGCGTTCGTAGACCTCAGAAATGGCAGTGGACACAGATACCATGCTGTGACCGTTGACCAGCAGGAAGAAAGCCTGGTTGGAGTTGAGCTGGAGGCGTCGCCTTTTGGAAAATAGACATTATTGCATTATTATTTTCCCCATAAAGAACGATAAAATAAAGAAATAAGTTTAAAATATGTTTCATGTAAAAAGATATTTGTTTGTCACACTGTAAAAAAACGCTGGGTTCCAAATAAATCCTTTCAGTTGTCCCAACACAAATCGATTAAGCTAACTTAATAATTTTTACAAATTTAAAGCGGATTGAACATGAAATAATAAGTTGTCCCAACTCAATTAGTTTGAACAAGCAGCAAAAGTATTTTTTTCCAGTGATATTACCTGATTATCTTAATAAGTTCGCTCATGTTAACGTGGTCAGGAACTAAAAACTTAGTTTTGTCAAGAATCGGCAGTTGCTTCTCTCCCTTGTATCTCTCGATGATGACCTGAAACAAATCAACGAGTAACATTTTTAGCATATATGAATACAAGTATTCGGTTGAATAAGCTGAATCAAACATTTGGATGTAGGAAACCAAATTGATCATTGTTAATTTAACATTAAATAAAATTAGGCGGGATCACTTATTCTTTTATTCATTCGTTTTCCTTTGGCTTAGTCTCTTATTTATCAGGGGTCCCTACAGCAGAATGAACCCCCAAATATTCCAGTATATGTTTTACACAGCGGAAGCGCTTCCGGCCACAACCCAGAAAGGCAAACTTATTCTTTTATATATTTTAATTATATGTCAGATTAAGTATATGGTTTATTTTTAACATAACTATGAAAGACGCTTTCTATGTTTGTAAAATCACTTTTGTGATGCATACACCAAAATGGGACCCATTTAAGTCATCTGTGAGAAATTGAAGAATTAATTTTAAATTGTATTATTAATTGTAAATGTCACTTTTCATAATTGATTTTTTTCTTCTTTCTTTCACCTATCACCATCTGTCCCCATTGCATTTGTGTAAGGGGCTGTTTATACAACATCGTTTTCAGCCAAAAACTAAATATTTTTGCCTGTTCATTCACAGTGGGGAAAAAAGTATAGAACATGTCACCATTTTTCACAGAAAGCATATTTCTAAAGGTGCTGTTAAATTGAAATTTTCGCAGATGTTAAGTTATGCATAATAAAATGAAATGACGCAGGAAAAAGGTGTTGAACAAATGATAAAAGGGAGGTATAGAAAGGCAGTGAAAGCCCAGACAGCAGCTGATATCTCTAAACTAAATGTTTTTGTTGTTTTGTTTTGTTTTTATGTTTGTATTGTTTGGGTTTTTACCAAAATCTGGTTCAATTCCATGTCAACAGATAATTTATAAATATTTTTCCCAGGAAAAACCATGACGTGTTCAATACTTATTTCTCCCGCTGTATATGTCAATGGCGTTTATGGGACTGAAAATGCATACATTTGAAAACAGGCTACAAAGTGGATGTTTTTGAAAATGTGCCATTGCCGCGTTCATGTGAACAACCGAATATATGAGGGTCTTTAAAAATGATGACACCATGCACGCCACGGTATGTGTTTAGAGTAGATTAAAGTCAAACGTGAACAAACAAAGAGTAAATGGCAGTGTTTTTGTTGATCAAGTGTTTGCTAACACTTCATCCACAAAGTAGATTTTGAGACACGTCATAAACATGCGGTAAATTCTAAAGCCTATTGTCACTTTTTGGTGACAGTGTTAAACCGTTGCCTTAATTTAAAGCACAAATTTTGCACAAAAGCTTTCTTATTCAAATTAGCTATTTTGGTCGGTGCTTTGTGTCTACTCAGCAGATGGGAAGTTGACTTGATCCTGACCAGCTTGAATAACAATCCACACTAGTAACCCTGAGGCACTATCAATAGAGGTCACACCTGGCTTTAGAACCAATGATGAGTCTTTCAGAGGCTGATAAAGGCCCTATACAGACATGCAAACGCAGACATTCATATGCTAGCTGTTTTACTAGGTCTATTAACAAGATTCCTTTTGAGATTATCCACAAGAGAAACCTATTACACCCAGTACAGGCTGTTGAGCTGTTTCAAACATTTACATCAAGGCCTTCAATCTTGATCTAAAAGGCCACTTGCTTTTGAGCCATTTACTTTATTTCTTTGACTCCAACATCTGAATATGTCATTTTCTTGTTCTTATGGAAACCAATTTTTGATAAAGGATAAAAAGATTTTTTGAACTTTTAACCATTGCTATTCATAGCAAATTGTGCAATTTAAAATAACAAATGTGAAACATAAGTGTGACTTCATAGGAAGTGTACAGTTTACAGGCATTATGTGCAGTTTTCTGCAGATTTTCCTCACAATTCCGAGTTTGTCTTGCAATTCATACTTATTTTTTCTCCAAATTGTGAGGAAATTCACTATTAGTATTATAAATGAATAAGCTCATAATTGTGAGATAAAAGAACAATGTTTCATGTTTAATTTTTCACTATTCTGAGTTTATTTTCTGTAATTTTGATTTAGGCTTTCTTGAAATTGATTGTATATCTTGTAATATAAACTAGGGCTCTGCGATTAATCGAAAAGTAACTGAAATCGACATTTACAACCTATACCCGATCTAATTTTTACAGATTGATTTATTTATTTTTTGTCACCCTACTGTGTGTGGAGTCATGTGACCCCGCTCTGTTTGTTACTTTGCACTAAATTGACGATGATTGGAAGCTGCGTCAGAGATGCCCTGAGACAGCATATTTTCCATTACATTCAAATTATTAAAATATTTGTTTTACAGAAGCCGCAAGAAATGCACTGTTTGATATATTATTTACAGGATATACAAGAGTTATTTTAAAGAGATACTGCTTATTTTCTACTTTTAATATAAAAACATTGAAAATAATTAATTTTGTTTCCAAAAGTGCAAGTTATTTGTTTTCACTTTTTTTTATAAAAGTGATGGTTGGTTTTAGGCAATGTGTATTTTAATTTCGGTTGTTCAACGTTGATGTTTATAAATAATCATAGATGGTAGATAGTGTGTGTTTTCTTCAATTATTTTCAAAATTAACCCTTTTCACAACTGTTATGACTTGGTTATTAACGTCCATCATAACCTTAAATCCATGACCGTTTTTAATATTTAGATTTTTTAAATTTTAATTTAGATTTTTTAATATTTAGATTTTTTTAAGTATGAATATTTATATGCATTTATGTATGTATTATATCATTGCTTCAAATTACAAAAAAGCAAATTACCGCACATGCAAGGCTTTTTTCTAATGCAGCATCTATGGGGTATGCATAAATTTGACATTATTCTCTCCTCTGAAAGTTGTCATCAGTCTCACGCTATTTTTTTTCCCCTTTTTCTGAAAGTCTTTATAACACTTAATTGGCTTTTTTATTATAATTTTAGCAAATAGGAAAAAATATATAAAAAATATTTGTTGTACTCTGATTTACTGCGCTCTAAGTTAACCCAACTAAGAAGCCTTCCACTGCTGAAAAACCCGGAAATGTGAAGGGTCTATCAAGTAATGCACCCTTCATGGTGCATGTTTACTGTACTAAACTTGTTCGTGAACTATGAGGGCAAAAAAATAAATAAACTAATTTTTCATCGTAATCGAGTTAAAATGTTCAATTGATTGATATTTTAATTTTAGACCAAATCACCCAGCCTAATATAAACTCTGTTCTGATTTCTGCAGAAGAAAAAAGAAAGTCAGAATTGTAAAATGTTAAGTTTTTTGGGAAAAAAAAATGAATTTCTTGTTTGTTTTTTTTTTTTTACAAGTTTACAGTCTCCAACAAATCAAAGTCCCCCTGTCTCCGGAAAAATGGTAAAACAGCAACTCTCCAAAATGAGAAGTTGTAATTTATCTCTCTAAAACAACTTTTTTTTTTCTTCGAACATAATATATCTAAAAAATGTCTTTAAAAGAAACAAAATCAGTTCAAACATTCAAAATATTTACATGTAGTTATGTGTGCAGTTTGAAACAATATGCGTTTAAAACAACAAATGGGCAAATAAATACATCTTCAAAAAAAAAAGGCCTATTCAGAACAAACATTGCTCTGGCAGTACTCCATAACAACAAAGACACTCCCATACTAAGCATGGAAGCCTCTTTTTAATTGGTTATCAGTTTTAATCTTCATCTCCAACTCCACAGACGGCCATTAATCTGCTTACCGGGATCTTGTTTGGATGCTGTTCCCGGATCAGCCGTACATCCTCCACCCGCTGCTCTATAGAAAGGAAGTAGCAGCGGATATTAGATACAGGCGGATCGCAATACAGAACGCATTAAACTTTGGATATGGCTTTGGATCTCAAGTGTCGATCGATTCTCTGAAGGACCGAGTTTAATTGTGTATAACTGGTCCACTGTAAACTTGTTAGCTCCTTCCTGTGGTTCAGTTTCAATCCTGTAAGGCTTAGCTCTAGATTAAAGGGATAGTTCAGTCCAAAAAATGAAAATTGTCATCATTTTTTACTAACCCTTCACTTGTTAACTATCCCTTTAAGGTGTTCTTTTGGCATACAAGGCAAGGCGATGAAAACTAATTCATATTGGTAAACTGTCCCTTTAAGAAAGCACTCAGTGTTTATGCATGCTCTTTCAAGATAAATAGCCTGTATTATTAGTTTATTACTTTGTCGTAAAAGCATCTGTTCCACTTAATGAGTTAAAAGAAATTAAAAAGAAACAAGGACGTCCTTTGTGTACCACGCTATCTAGACTTTGAACAAAAGACATGAATCAGCATGACAGGACAGTATCTACAGCAACTATAAAACAATAAAATGACACGCTGCATCACTATCTTGATTTAAGACCAACAAGATTTTCCAAGAAGGAAAATTGAACAAGAAAAGCTAAAGAGCATGAAGTCTTGTGAGCGCTGGTTCATGAACCAGTCTGAGCACACGCTGCTCATGTACAGCACGTGCATTTTTTTGAGCAACTGTGGTTACTTTTGGAGGCTGTCATCTAAACCTCACTCATTTCCGTATAGTTTATTATTTAGTTTCATTTCATAGACAAAGTTGATCTTTTATTAATAAGGACATTAATTCTAGCTTAACGAGGCCCGGTTTAGATGGTTAAAGTCATTATTCTGGTTACAAAAGCAGGGCTTTGTTTATGTTAATCAATTACATCCTTCAGATTAGAAAAATACATTTATTATAACTTTAATTAGTATACGAATTCATAAAACTAAAACAATTATGTCAAATTTAGGATGTTTGACTGAAAAACCTTTCGATTCAGTGCTTTATTAGCATTTACATTTTACACACACTTAATTTTTAAGTTATATATCTTTGTATAACTTTGAGCCAGACATGTTCGAACTACTAGAAATATTCTACAAATCTGATTCATTAAAACATTTTAAAAGTGAAAAATAGTGGGTTGTTTATCCTAACATTGGTTCGACAAAACGGGTTAATTACAGGCTGATAAGAAATTGTTTTACAGCTTTTTACGTCTAGTCACTGAGGCCTTTGTAAAAACTTGAATGTTATCTTAACATATCGATCAAATAAGAACGTGGGAATACAAACAAAGCCTGAAATATTGTCTGGGTTCGTCTCTGACAATGTAGCTAATAAGCTATTTTCCACTTGAGTCCCAAAACGAGATGGAAAACAACAGAGGTGGACGTTATGAAAAGGGAAACTGCTAAACGGCTTTTTAACAGGCCTGAAACTGAGCGCAGTGACGACAATAATTGTTAGATGAAACTTGACGAGGATATCTGAACAGTCGCTAAATGAATTATTCCCATTATTCATTCGGTATCGTTTGTTTACTCGAGTCCTTCCAAATAACCTTAAACGACGAGTCCCATCCCCCAATCCTGCAGCGATGTGTTTTGCTAACATCTGCACATAAACAAAGACATTGCTACATAGCTTTCGCTTTGGGTACATAGGAAAATATGCTAGATAAAATATTTATATCGTTTATGTTTCTACAGTCTTTGTTTTTACAGTCAGAACATTAAGATGTGCAGATATAAACAGCCGACACCCTTATAACCCAGTTTGACGCGATTGTTTCGAGAGCAGTAAACACGACCCAATTTTTCTAGAAGGGCATTAAGACATTTAGTTTTTTAATAAAATATTCGCTTGTTACATTGACCAGAATAGTTAGAGCATTAGGTATTACTGTATATGCCATTACAAATATCGGGTCAATCATAAACTTTATCAGAATATAGTCTAGACTGATATAAATGTGCCATGCTGTAACATCAATCCCTTTATCAAAAAAAATACAGTCCAAAAGTGAATCTCCAATGATTTAAACTCGATGCACTTACCAAATGTCCTCCTTTGTTTAAATGTCTTTTCCGAAGGCATGTTTAAAATGTGTTTAGACACGTTTGTTTTTAGGCAGATCTGCCTAGTTTCTATCCTTTTCTGTATCTGAACAGGTTTTTAGACCTTTATGTTTTATATATAACGCGAAACCGTGTATTTCAGTTGCGCGTCGTTGCTTCGTCCTGTGAAGTCCGTCTTTACAAAACAAACTAGTCAGCTGACCTGTGACGTCACGGCGCATATGCCGTGTGCGTGGTGGAAAGGGGAAGAGCTTGAGGTTAGTCACCCCTCTCTATTTTAGGCAGGTTTTTAGGATACGTTATGTCTGTGGCAGTTGTTTTTTCAGTTTTATATGCTTATTGAAGGCATTATTTTTGATTGGGTTTTTTGACACGAGCTATACTGTATTATTTACCTCAGTGAATTGTCCAACACTGTAAAACAACAACAACAACAACAACAAAATGTAATAGTCATTCAGTCCAGACACGCAAGGTAAACAAGGAAATATAAATGTATAATATTAATGTATCATAATGGTTTGTACAAATGTGTAATAATAATACATTATGTAGCCCTTTGTAAAAACCTTTAGATATGAACAATCTGCCTGCTGTTGGCCTTCAAAAAGAGGCATCGTTTTTGAAATCTGCAGTCACAAATTGATAAAGTGCTTTTAAAGAAGACTTAAAGGTGTATTTCAGATGTTTTCTTTCCATCGTTACTAAAAAAGCACTTTATGAAAAGCCAAAATCAAAGTCTTGTTAGTCTCATCAACAATAATACCAGAAAATACTATTTTGTTCTTTCTGTTTCAAAGTGTCATGCTAATTCATTGCATTACATGTTGTTTCTTTGTACTTAACCTTTGACATTAGCTGTTTCTGGGTAAAATTAGTTTTTAGTCTTTAGTGCAGGGTCTGTTTACGGTCACCTAACACATGCCATAGTATGTGGTCACACTATATGAAATGAATTTTGCAATAGACTTGCATTCGAAATGGCTTCAAACTGCAAAACAATTATGATTTTGCGAAGATTTAACAATTTACACAAGCTGTAATGTGCATTATTTATTTCCTGAATGAGCCTTACAATGACACTATTGTTTTAGTAGTGCTGAGATTAACTTTTAGCTAAGCCGGTAATGCCATGAGTAAACTGTTACGTTTTGTTGCTACTGTAAACATTTGTATAACAACAGTGCGGTAACAATATCAAACAATACAGCCTCAAAAGTCTGCTGACACCAAAAACAACTGTAACCAGTGCAATGAAGACATTTGCAGAAAAAAAAATCAGTTTAAAAAGCCTTTGACGTTGATCTCAGTAAGTTTATTTACATAACACTTTTCACAGTGATTATTGTTCCAAAGCAGTTTTCTTTTCATCATTACTAAAAAGGCACTTCAAGAAAAGCCAAAATCTTGTTAGCCTGGTCTTCAGTGACCCCAGAAAATACAGTTAATCTGCAACTATTATGTACTAATTCATTTTTTTATTTTTTTTGTCATTTCTTTGAGTTCAGATTATGCCAGAGTATGTTGTCACATGGGCGGCAAAGTGGCTCAGTGGTTAGAACTGTCGCCTTACAGCAAGAAGGTTGCTGGTACAAATCCTGGCTGGGTCAGTTGGCATTTCTGTGTGGAGTTTGCATGTTCTATCCGTGTTCGCGTGCTGAATAAATTGGCAGTTCTTTCCTCTGTGGAAACCCCTGATGAATAAAGGAACTAAGCCGAAGGACAATGAATGAATTAATGTTGTCAGATAACATGAATGGAGTTTTTTAATGGACTTGCGTTGAACAGGATGTCAAACAGATAAAAAATAGCAAATCAATTATGACTTTTCTTTAGTTTCATTAGGTACACCTTACTAGTACCGGGTTGGACCCCATTTTGCCTTCAGAACTGCCTTAATCCTTCGTGGCATAAATTCAACAAGGTACTGGAAATATTCCTCAAGAGATTTTGGTCCATATTGACATGATAGCATCATATAATTGCTGCAGATTAGTCGACTGCACATCCATGATGCGAATCTCCCATTCCACCACATCCTAAAGGTGCTCTATTGGATTGAGGTCTGGTGACTGTGGAGGCCATTTGAGTACAGTGAACTCATTGTCATGTTCAAGAAACCAGTCTGAGATGATTCGCGCTTTATGACATGCCGCATTATCCTGCTGGAAGTAGTCATCAGAAGAGGGGTACACTGTGGTCATAAAGGGATGGACATGGTCAGCAACAGTACTCAGGTAGGCTGTGGCATTGACATGATGCTTAATTGGTACTAATGGGCCCAAAGAGTGCTAAGAAAATAACCCCCACATTACACCAACATTACACCACCACCACCAGCCTGAATCTTTGAAACAAGGCAGGATGGCACCCGGTGTGGTCTTTTGCTGCTGTAGCACATCTGCCTCATGGTTCAATGTGTTGTGTGTTCAGAGTGCTCTTCTGCATACCTCGGCTGTAAAGAGTGGTTATTTGAGTTACTGTTGCCTTTCTATCAGCTTGAACCAGTCTGGCCATTCTCCTCTGACCTCTGGCAATTAAGAAGGCATTTCCACCTACAGAACTGCCACTCACTGGCAATTTTCTCCTTTTCGGACCATTCTCTGTAAACCCCAGAGATGGTTGTGCATCAAAATCCCAGTAGATCAGCAGTGTCTGAAATGCTCAGAGCAGCAAGCATCATTTTTTTGAGTTTATCATATTGACTCTTTGTAACATCGTGTGTTTATAAGAAAGTATAAAAGCTGAAGACAAGGAAACAATTTTTTAGCATTCTTCAGAATATCTTCTTTGTTTTCACAACAGAAGAAACCTAAACAGCTTTAAAGCAACTTGAGTGTAAGTACTTTAATAGATAGCTTGTCCAAAAATGAAAATGAAGGTAAATTAATCTATGCCAGATCAGTTTTAACTTATGACAGAAAATCTTGAAAATAGTCAGCTGATGCTTTAAAAAAACACATGAAACCAAGCAGTTTTATACTAATTAGTTTTACATCCTTTTTAACTTGAAGCATTTGTTACAGTAATGGTTTTAGTATGAATGTAAATGTGATAATGCAACCCGTGTGATAAAAACCAAGCACAAATATGTAAGTTACACAGTTGTTTGCTTGGTTAGTTTGCTTCCAGCATTGCTTCCACCAGTGCTATTTGATGACTCACTGATTAGCAGAGACCGTGTATGTGAAACTGAAAACAATATTGACAGTTCAGCGTTGTCAGCCTTGAGCCATGCTGTAAAAACGATTCATTAGATCAGAGTTAACCTCTCGAACACCGAGTGGACGGTTAAGACAGTATGAATTACAGTTGAATATTAATAACAGAGCATTATTTTAAAACAGAGAGGAATATGTGACATGCAGTTTGAGGGGATTGAATCTGACTCAACACCATGTTTGTTTTTTTGTAGTCGAACTTGCCATATGAGTCACCTAATAAGCTACGTTTGAGTTTTGTTTTTTTCATTCAAATGACATCAGTGCTCTAACATTATGTGTAGTTGATCAGATAATTAATCAACAGGCTATTAATAGGTAAACATATGAAAGAGTGTTTTTTTTGCCTCCCTCATGCACAGATTTTCTCATTAACCTTCTGGTATCCTGGATGTGGTGCACTTGCGGTAGCTGGAACATCTGTGCTATAATTGCACATTAGCATAAGTGTTTAATTATTTATTTATTACCTTTATTTTGCCGTCTCATGAAAATCGAATCTATTTCTTTATACCTAATCTTTCAGTTTACAAATATGTAAACATTTAGAGACTATACTGCTTTTATTTTGATTCCAAAATTCAAAGTAGTGATTATTTGGAGACACACATGATCATAACATGCATAATGAGCAGACATGTGTTGTTATAAGTATGACATCACTGCATCGGAAACAGCAGATGCATCTGTAAGATATGTCTGGAAAAAATCCCATCAAACACATTGTCATACATATTCTATGAGTACCTCCGCGGTAAAAGCCTGTCTTCGTGGAGGTTTGAACTCAAATTAAAACCGGCCAGATGTTCGACACGCATTCCTCTGGAAAACATTATCGTGGAAAAAGTAACACCTGTTCGGATTCAGCACTTTTCAACTGAGGTGCTGGAGTTAAAAAATAATATGAGTTTTCAATATGAAGTTTTCTATTAGAAGTGTTTTTTTTGGTGAGTAAATGCCATAGAAAACCCTCTGGAACTGGTATTTTTTAAAAATGTAAATGCAAAAGTTGTTTTTAGAGAGCAGTGCTAAATATCTAAAATAAACTACCAAAGCTAATGATGGTATATACACTCATCGGCCACTTTATTAGGTCCAACTGCACATTAACGCAAATTTCTAATCAGCCAATTACATAGCAGCAATTCAATGCATTTAGGCATGAATGGTCAAGAGTCAGTTGGCATTTCTGTGTGGAGTTTGCATGTTCTCCCCGTGGTTGCGTGGGTTTCCTCCGGGTGCTCCGGTTTCCCCCACAGTCCAAAGACATGCGGTACAGGTGAATTGGGTAGGCTAAATTGTCCGTATAGTGTATGAGTGTGAATGTGTGTGTGTGGATGTTTCCCAGGGATGGGTTGCGGCTGGAAGGGCATCCGCTGCGTAAAAGTATGCTGGATAAGTTGGCGGTTGATTCCGCTGTGGCGACACCGGATTAATAAAGGGACTAAGCCGACAAGAAAATGAATGAATGAATGAATATGGTCAAGAGGACCTGCTGCAGTTCAAACCGAGCATCAGAATGGGGAAGAAAGGTGATTAAGGTGACTTAGAATGTGGCATGGGTTTTGGTGCCAGGTGGGCTGATATGAGTATTTCAGAAATTGCTGATCTACTGGGATTTTCACACACAACCATCTCTAGGGTTTACAGAGAATGGTTCGAAAAATAGAGAATATCTAGTAAGCGGCAGTTTTGTGGGCGTAAATGCCATTTTGATGTCAGAGGAGAATGACCAGACGGGTTCTAGCTGATAGAAAGGCAACAGTAACTCAAATAACCACTCGTTACAACTGAGGTATGCAGAAGAGCATCTCTGAACGCACAACATGTCGAAGCTTGAAGAGACTACAGCAGCAGAAGACCACACCGGGTGCCACTCCTGTCAGCTGAGAACAGGAAACTGAGGCTACAATTCACACAGGCTCACCAAAATTGGACAATAGAAGATTGGAGAAACGTCGCCTGGTCTGATGCGTCTCCATTTCTGCTGCGAAATTCGAATGGTAGAGTCAGAATTTGGCATCAACAACATGAAAGCATGAATCCATCCTGCCTTGAATCAACAGTTCAGACTGATGGTGGTGGTGTAATGATGTGAGGGATATTTTCTTAGCACGCTTTGAGCCCAGTAGTACCAGTTGAGCATCTTGTCAATGCTACAGCCTCCCTGAGTATTGGTGCTGACCATGTCTATCCCTTTATGACCAAAGCGCAAATCATCTCAGACTGTTTTTTGAACATGACAATGAGTTCACTGTACTCCAATGGCCTCCACACTCACCAGATCTCTATCCAATAGAGCCCCTTTGGGATGTGGTGGAACGGGAGATTAGCATCATGGATGTGCAGCCAACAAATCCGCAGCAACTGCATGATGCCATCATGTCAATGTGGTCCAAAATCTGTGAGGAATATTTCCAGTACCTTGTTGAAGCTATGTTATGAAGGATTAAGGCAGTTCTGAAAGCAAAAGGGGGTCCAACCTACTAGGAAGGTGTACCTAATGAAGGTGTACCTAATAAAAGTGATTTGTAAATCTGTACGAATATCAGCAAGCATTATGAACCCTTCAAACTTCATTTAAACCAAAAATAGGAGATTAGTGGCATGATATAAAAGCAACCTGAACGTACAGTTGAAGTTAAAATTATTATTATTTCAAATATTTAATTTGACTATTTATTTTAACTTTTATGTTTAGAAATGTGTTTAAAAAATCTTTCCATTAAACAGAAATTGGGAATAATATACAGGAGGGCCAATAATTTAGAAGGGCTAATAATTCTAACTTTAACTGTAAATCACTGTTGACATAAAAAAAAAATAGTAATAATCTTTTTTTTTTTTAGAATGTTCTTATTACTTGTAAATGTCACAAAAACCTTAGAAACTCATTCATTCATTCATTTACTTTTTGGCTTAGTCCCTTTATTAATCCGGGGTCGCCACAGCGGAATGGATCGCCAACTTATCCAGCATTTGTTTTACGCAGCGGATGCCTTTTCAGCTGCAACCCATCTCTGGGAAACATCCATACATTCTCATTCACACTCATACACTACGGACAATTTAGCTTACCCAATTCACCTATCACATGTCTTTGGACAGTGGGAAAACGGAGCACCCGGAGGAAACCCACGCGAACATGGGGAGAACATGCAAACTCCACACAGAAATGCCAACTGACCCTGCCAAAGCTCGAACCAGCGACCTTCTTGCTGTGAGGTGACAGCACTACCGACTGTGCCACCGTGTCGCCCACCTCAGAAACTGGTAGTTGAAATTTTTAATGTTAAAGTAATTTTCAGAGGAAAGCGTGGTGGCGTTCGTCTTGTGTTAGCAAACATAACCTTAATAATTGGGCATTAAATTTTTTTAGGTAAAAGTAATTTTCATGGCACAGTTTGGTCAGGTCTAGGCATTCAGCAATCTAAAGGATATTTATTAATCAAAAGAAACATCATTTGTGACATGTAAATCTATTACAGAATGTCATAATGATAACGGTACTTCTCATCTTTTATTTATTTTTCGTAAGTGTACTATTTATTTATGATAAATACTTTACAATAAGGCGCCATGGTGGCTTAGTGAGTAGCATGTTCGCCTCACAGCAAGAAGGTTGCTGGTTCGAGCCTCGGCTGGGTCAGTTGGCATTTCTGTGTGGAGTTTGCATGTTCTCCCCGTGGTTGCGTGGGTTTCCTCCGGGTGCTCCGGTTTCCCCCACAAGTCCAAAGACATGTGGTACAGGTGAATTGGGTAAGCTAAATTGTGTATGAATGTGAATGAGTGTGTATGGATGTTTCCCAGAGATGAGTTGCAGCTGGAAGGGCATCCGCTGCGTAAAACAAATGCTGGATAGGTTGGCGGAATCTAAATTAATTCATTCTTTCCAAATAGAGCTATTCGAGTCATCTGGTGAAATTATATTCATATTGTTATTTATATCGCTGTGAAATGTCAGATTTGTCCAATATCATTAACAAACACAATACACACTTTTTAAATTATGTAAAAACAAACTTTTATTTTGGATGTGATTAATTTATGCCCAGTGTTCTGTCAATTTGTCCTGCCTTGTCAGATTGCCCTATATCTCTCCATTCAAAAAGTAGGTAGCACATTTTGATGATGCAATATGCTACGCATCAGATTTTGCTACCAGTGTAAATTTTAATGTGGAGTAGTGTGATATGAAGCTGTATATCGCCCTAACTTACCTTATCCCTAAGCCCAACCTCAGAACCATTCAAAAACAGTGTTGGTAGCATAATCTGATGGGTATGTCAGGACACCAGCGCTAATTTACATATAGGAAAGAATGTCACAATCCTTATAAAAATTAACCGTGGTTTTATTATCATAAAAATGTAGCGACCCTGTTTTTTTTACTAGATTGATTAACATTTATACAACCACAGTATTACTATGTGGTTACTATATAGTTTAACTACCGTAATCATAGCCTTTTGGTTGTAATCGTTGTGAAACCATTGTTCATTTTCATAACGGAAGTTTCTCACAATCACACCCTTGCAACAAAAATACATCAGTGTTAGTGTAGTTAAAGCATGCTGTAACCACAAATCAGCCATGGTTTTGCTACCCTTAAAATAAATGACTAATATAATTAGCCATGTATCATTATTTTTATTTTTATTTCAACCATGGTTTAATTTGGGTTTATCTTGGCAGTTTTAGAAAATAAGGTGGTGATTATTTACTAATACTGAAGTGCTCAATCAAAACCTTTATTTTATAAATATATTGTTAATTTTTGTGACTACTACAACAGAAAGTCATTCTGCCATCGCAAGTGTTAGTAAACAAAATTAATAAGTGTGTCATTAGCGGCACATCCAAAGCAATTTTTAATTTAGCCCCATTAAAAAAGCACAGCAAAGTAAATTCAGAGTAGGTCTATTGATTGTGAGAGGAAAGTCGCCGTGAAATGCATTACAAACTTTAAAGTAATAGTAAATTAGTTGCCCTGAAGTGGATCCAAACTATTACCAGTTTCTTTTGTTGAACACAACAGAAGATATTTTAAAGTACGTTGGTTACTAGTAGCTGTTTTAATTTATTTATTAGTATTTATTGTGGATTTCAATGGCACGCACATACAGTACAGCTGAAGTCAAAATTCATTCATGTTCCTTCAGCTCAGTCCCTTTATTCATCAGGGGTCGCCACATCGGAATGAACCGCTAACTTATCCATATGTTTATGCAGCGGATGCCCTTCTAGCTGCAACCATACAGGGAGACATCCATGCACACACACTATGGCCAATTTAGTTTATTCAATTCTAGGCCTGTCACGATATCTATTTTTCGTTGTACGATATAATGCACCAAAATATATTGCGATAAACAATATTATTGTCATTTTAAGACCATCATATAAGGCCAGAATGGCAGTTTAATAGCATCAAAACGCAAGTACACTCTTCAAAAGAACACATTATATTTTATTCTTAAGAACATTTAAATTAATTTAGTCATTTTGATAATTTAATGATTAGGCATTGGAATCAGAATGTGAAACTGCATATCCTAAACAAATAATAATAAATGTTAACAAAAAGAATGCAAGGTAAAAAGCAACAGAGGCTGCGATATCTGCTACCAGATCTATTTTCAGTTGTCAGGCACCCACATGAGAATACACTTTAGTCATGTATGGTAAATACTATAGTGTTTTTTTTATCCATACTGACACTGACACCTCCAATAGAGATGGAGAGGTTGTGCAATCAGCTAAAATGTTGCAAGAATGTTTTTTTTTTTTACCTATGGGCGATATATATTGCATCACCAAAAATGATTGAGGTCATGTCCATGTATTGTGCGATAAGTTGATATGTTGATTATTGCGACAGGCCTATTCAGTTCACCTATACCACATGTCTTTGGATTGTTGGGGAATCCAGAGCACCCGGAGGAAACCTACACAAACTCAGGGAGGACATGCAAACTCCACACAGAAATCCCAACTGGGCCAGCCAGGACTTGAATCAGCAACCTTCTTGCTATAAAGCGACAGTGCTAACCACTGAGCCACTGTGCTGCCCCTGAAGTCAAAATTATTAGCGTTTTTTGTTTTCAAACATTTCCCTAACAATGATTAACAGAGCAAGAGATTTTTCACAATATTTCCTATAATGCTTTTTCTTCTAGAAAGTCTTTTAATTTCGGCTAGAATGAAAACAGTTTTTAGTTTTCTGTAATAATTTTAATGTTACCTGCAGTGGTGGAAAGAGTACTGAAAAATCATACTTAAGAAAAAGTACCATTACTTGCCCAAAAATGTAGTGCAGTTAGAGTAAAAGTATCTGCTTTAAATATTATTCAAAGTATGAGTAAAAAGTAGACCTTTTAAAAGTACTCAAGAGTAGTGAGTATTACGCTGTGAAAAGTTGATGCGTTTACAGAATGTTACGTTTACACATCCCTGCACAAACCACATGTGGTGTATTTAGGGATCTTCCTATTTTCGTTCGTTCCTTCCAACCTTCCTTCAATTATTTGTTTGTTCTCTCCTTCCTTCATTCATTCGTTTGTTCCCTCCTTCCTTCATTCACTCGTTCATATTTTTGTTCCTTCCTTAGGTCCTTTTGTTCATTCATTCGTTTGTTCGTTCCTTCCTTAGTTTGTTCAGACCTTTCTTGAATTCTTCCTTCA
This sequence comes from Danio albolineatus, assembly GCA_903798035.1. Lineage (NCBI taxonomy): Eukaryota > Metazoa > Chordata > Actinopteri > Cypriniformes > Danionidae > Danio > Danio albolineatus. Next base: position 5,859,195 of record CAIGQQ010038113.1, read on the forward strand.
TTTGTTTGGTCCTTCCTTCTTTCCTCCCTTCATTTGTTTGTTCATTCTTTTCTTTCATATTTTTGTTCCTTTCTTCATTAGGTCCTTTGTTCATTCATTCATTCGTTCTTTCCTTGCTTCCTTCCTTCCTTCTTTCCTTAGTTTGTTCAGTCCTTCCTTGAATCCTTCCTTCATTTATTTAGTTCTTCGATCCTTCCTCCCATTCCTTGTTTGGTCCTTTCTTTTATTTTGCCCTTCCTTCAATTCTTCATTCGTTCCAATTAGTGATTGTTTAAGGCTGTTTGGTGATTTCAGTCATCATACAGTCGACATCCATCATTTTCAGTGACATGCAGTTTATAAAAAGTCTCTGGATCATTGCGTGTAAAGATTTTAGACATCTTCTTGGACATTTTTAATGTTTGCCAAAGGTTTGCTGCATTTATAAAGCTCCCATGTCTTGAAGTTGTTCAGTATGATGTGATTTACATTCTATGTGTGATTTAATTGGACAGGAATCACAGGACTGATCTTTCTACTTTAGACAATGACCATAGACAAGAAAGAAATAAAGTAGTGACTGTAGGTTGAAGGAAAGTAGTGGAGTAAAAGTACCGATACTGCACTAAACATGTACTCAAGGGAAAGTAAAGGTACACATTTATAAAACTACTCAGTAAAGTACAATTCCTGAGGAAAAACTACTCAATTACAGTAGTTTGAGTATTTGTAATTAGTTTCTTTACACCACTGGTTACCTGTAGTTTTCAATAACTTGAACAAGTTTGGCACGTGCAGGACGCATAAAATTTTGATGTACATTTTTGAGGTAACCCTTTAACACAAAGTTAGCAATCTGATTGAAGCGCGTCAGTTTTTCACATCAGAAAAGGACAGTTCCTTTTTAATCGAAGCGTTTTCGTACCAATAACACGACATATTACTGATGTAAAGAGATGCGCATTGATCTGCATGAGTTTATGTATGTGTGTGTGTGTGTCACACTCTTGTGTTCCTGTCATCCTCCCAGTCATCAGATGGTGGGCAGACTCACTCACTGCTGGGCACTCAACCGATGGCAGCTGTCCTGTAGGAAGTGCAGTTGGCACGGCTTGATCTGCGATATCTCTCCCCTTACATCGCCTTGGCATCGTGTCGCGGTATAAATATGCAATACTTCTTCCTCTGCACACTTTTTAGACTCTCAACTTCTCGTCCATCCAAAAAAGAAAAAAAAAACAGTGTAGAACCGTGTTAAGTCGCGGCATAATAAGGTGTTTCGTAATTGTATTAATTACAAAATCACAATTAGCTTCTCAGTGGAGGTCCATATTGTCCGTGAGGGGCTTCGAGGAGCTGCTGGGCTCGTTAGCATCCAGCAGGGGGCGCTCTTGCCCAATCACTGCCCATCAGTCAAGCTCCTCAAGGGACTGTCTGTGAGAGGCAGTCTGTTATTTCTGACACATATCCGATCAAACCAGCCTGATTTCGGCGTTCAGAGACAGTAAAGCTGCCTCGGATTTAATCCTGCGATTCTGACATTTGTTGAATTGGTGATGATTATGACTAGTGTATTATATTATATATTTATGTTGTAAAATTAAGATGTATGATCTGATTTATTAGCATCTGTTAGTTATGTTTTTGTTACATAAAACAATACATTATAGGCGTAGAATTATTTTTCTTTACTCTTCACTGTTAGTAAATTGCACAATAATATATACAATAAATAATAAGGAAGACACATATTGAACTGGCTGTGACAATTGCAAGTAGAAATCCCTTTTTTATGAATATACTCCAATAATCTTTGGGAAATATTTCTTTGCAATGTGTTATACTGTTGGCACTCATTTTTTATATCACTGCTTTTTATGCACTGCTTTTTTCTTGATAATTTATGCTTTTAAAACAGCTAATGTAGGTGTTTTTAAGTGCATAATTACACAAATATACTATAAAATATGTAACCCTGCTTCTTTATATGCCATTTTCAAAATCTATTTAATTTAATATTTTTTATATGTATTTAATAATTTGCTGAATAAAGCATTAAATCATTTAAGCTTGTAGCTTTCAGATGTATAACAAAAATATATATTATAGTAAGTATTTATATTATATGTTTTTTAAATTACAAATCTGACCACCACAAAAGAAACAGTAACATCACTACAGTCATCAGCAGCTTTACATAACATTTAAAATCATAGATTGTTTATATATTATATTGATAAAATAGTATATGCTACATAATAATATCCTATACTTGTTGTTTTGAAGTAAAAAATAACAATAATCCCCATTAATACTAACCTTTTATGTTTCCTATTAAACCTTTCGGGTCAACTAACATCCACCACATGTAGTTCCAAAACGAAACCCTCAATTTACTTTCAAAAATATTTAACCAAGGCCTCCCATACAGGAGATGCAATGGGGGAAATTACCAGCTGATGAACCTGTTGAACCCTGTGTGCTTGGCCAGGATGTTGAGAGCCTGCTCTGCGGTAATTGAAATCCTTTGACCCGTCACCAAGGGGAAGATATGATCATAATATAGAGCATCATTGCAAATGAAAATAGCGCTCTTTCTCTTTCTCCCTCTCAATCTCCAACCCACCTCCAATAACACTGAGTTCATACGGATCAATCCCCCGGATCATCCTGACCCTGAATGGGTTTAACAAAAATACATATATATATATTTTTTAAGGAGAGAACTGATATCTTATTAAATGAATTACTCTTAAAGTAATGGAGTCGTAATAACCTAGTGCACTCCATAGTTTTAGCATGATAAAAGCAGACGGCGAGTATTGTCGACAACAGCCCCTCTCAAGGCCGAGGCTAGTAATTCAGCGGCCGCTTTGCCACGCTGGTCGCCATGGCAACATCCTACACCGTTCGCAGAGAGTTGAAGGTACCACCCACTCTCATTGTTCACCGTTCGCCCCGGCTAATGCATATTCATAGTCACAGCGCAGCCATTACCCAAGGCTTTTATTGGTCCGTGTATCCATCAGCCGCACAATGCCATTACAAATGCTGCAATTCACCTATCTATGGCCTCTTAATTAAGAGGGACTAGATTAATAACCTCGGGCGATTTGATTAATAAAGCAACAGGAGTGTATCTGATTCATAAGGGGGGAGGGAGGTGAAAAAAAGGAGGCGGCTCAAGACAGGTATCAGAATGACGTTTTTTTTTTAATCAGTAGGAAAGCAAAATATTGATGGGATCGCAGAGACGACACAAAAGCGATTTGCTCGTGAGATAATTGCTTCATCAGAAAGTGTACAGGCTTTTTTTTTTAGCATGAATAAAAGATCAAGTCAGAAGCAGCTCGAGGCCTTGAAACACACCAGCCTCCTACACACACACACACACATACATATACACACATAAAAATGTTCACCTTAAGTTGGTCGACGGAGCTTTGCAACAGCAGAAATACAGTGGAATAAATTAAAACAGACTTGGCTAATGGCGCTTTTTGAATATATATTGAAGTAATAACACTGCAGGTTTACTGTCAGAGTTGACTGATTACATTGAACATTGATGTAGAATATATGTTGAATGAGTAAACAAGACATTATTTTAATAAATATGCACTGATTTGCTTATATCAAATATTCATTTCAATTTTTGCATAATAAAAGGAATATAAACAGACAAATTTAACACACACACACATCGCATGATAAAAAAAAATCTGAATATAGATATGAGATCTGAGATTTATTGCTGCTTTCATGTTGAAATTTAAATACATATGATATTTGTTGTATAAACCAGGATTTTTACGAAAATTAAATAAAAGTAAAAGCATAAAAATAAAAGCAGTTTGTTATTTAAAATTAGGGCTGCACAATATATCGTTTCAGCATCGCAATGTGATCATTCGCAATGTTGAGTCTGGATTTTAATTGATGATTGCGCAAGTGTTTGTTGAAGCCTGTGACTGTGGTTTTAAAAGCATTCAGGCCTAAGAAATTGTAGCGTTTTAACTTGGTCAAATTAATAACGACAAATTCTAGTATAATTCTAGTAGTATTATTTAACATTTGATTATTCAGTTACTGTATACTTGAATACATTTTGTCTCCTTGGAAAACAAAACACTGTTTATTTAATTTGTATCTTTTTCTTTATTGAACTTATCTACGCTTCTAGATTATTTCTTATATTTACTCTCCTACAGAATCACCCCAGTCAATCTAAAATGATCAATTCTTTCCAAATAGTCATTCGAGACATCTAGTGAAACTGTATTTATACTAGGGTTGGGCGATGTCGACCAATTTGGCATCGCACGATGTCTAATGTGAAATATCGCGATGGACGATGGCATCGTCGTCATAGGTAGCGATGAATGAATTATTTATGAATAATTTATTCATTTATAAGGAATGAATTATTTGTAGCCTACCGTTTCAACTACCCGACCTGCGTGATCTTTGTTTTACCCATAACCAAATCATAAATAAATAAAGATAAGTTACCACCAAAATTACTGTCAAGACAAATTACCACCTGTCAGTCATTTTTTTTTCGTGGGACTCTGGCATGAATAGGCAGAGTGATCCGTGTCGTTTTAATGGTGATGACAAACTTGGTTGGTAAAAAAGGTGCACAACCAACAGGAACTAACCAACAGTATCTGAGGTTTACGCTAAAATTACTAAGTGCAATCGTGAAAGCGAAAGACTGAGGCAGTGTGCTGACGCTGTGACACGTCACCTGATAGATTCAAAAGACAGAAGAGTCGTCAGATAGAGATAAGATTGATTAAACATCACCTTTAACAACTATAGTAAGATGCGATCCAGCCGTACATGCTTGATAAACTGTCCAACGTGCACTGCTCTTTGGAGCTCAGATGAGTACATGACAGTGTGTCTGTGTGTGTGGTCACATGATGTGTGTTTTCAGCAGAAAGAGGGCTATTCAGAAATGCTATGTGTGACGTCAGTGTGGATGTGGATCGTTTTCATTCTAAAATACCATTTAAAAACTAAGACATATTAGTGTAAATGAGGCCTAAGTGTGTATTTTTCACGAGTGGGTTTGTGACAGAGGCGGGGCGGAGGATAGGTGATGTCAGCTCTGCATCGTGATGTCTAACGGCGATGGACGATGTCATCGTCTATCGACCCAACCCTAATTATATAATCACAGAATTAAATCATTGCATTGTTAAATTTTTCCAATATTGTGCAGCCCTACTTGAAATGTAATGTTAACAAAAAAAAAAATTAATTAAAAATCTGGACAAAATATTACGATTATACTCGTTTCGTTTTTATATCTGAATCAGTATTTATACAACATAATTTTGCATAAATTAAACTAGATAAACTTTTTTGCTACTTAGAATAAAATCCATGTTAACTAAAATAAACTTTATTTAAAAACCTGGACAAAAGATTACGATTATAATTGTTTAGTTTTTCTAACTAAATCAGTATTTACACAATACACGTTTGCATCAATTAAACTATATAAACTGTATTTGCTTCTTGAAATAAAAAACATGTTAACTGAAATAAAATGTATATAAAAAATTATCTGCAAAGGAAATAGTTCAAAATTTCACTTAAATTAATCTAACAAAAACTAAAATAAAAACTTAAATCCATAATAGTATTATTTTTGTATTCAATTTTTTTTTAAAGTTCAGATTTATTTATCATTTTGAGAAAACGACCTTTAAAAATATGAACTCTAATTGAAGTCTACTGACAAAAACGTGACAAAAGAGACACTTAAAAGTCTACTTTCGTTGTTTTCTCTCCATTATACTGACCAAAAAAGAACCTTTATGAAAAGCCCGAAAAATTGCTAGGTGCATGAAAAAAACGATGCTTTTCCCCTGTAGTATCCAAAGCCAGTTAATCAGCCGCATTGTTAAGCGGCGCGTTTGCGGGTCCAAAACACGGCTAATTATGAGCGTCAGCTACAAGCAACAATCACACAAGACTCACCTGTCTAATGAAGGCGAAAACGAGCGCTTGTGGCCTCTACACCATTAGCCAAAGGACCCGCTCGCTGAGGTAGACTGTGACTTGTTGTCAGAAAGCAGAAGAAACAACAACAAAATCACTAGTCTTCCACGGCGAATCGGGTCAGTGCTGGTGTCTGGAGAAATGCGAGTAATTTTAGCCAGATTTACTTCAATATCTGCGTTCTTCTCGCTGGAAGACGGAATTGATTTACTGTCTGTGAGTATGAATATTTATTAAAAAGCTCTTGCTATATGTGTGCTTGCAGCTCTCCAGTAACCCGAGCTGAAGCTCTCCAGGGACCCCGGACTGAATCCGGAGAAATCCGAGACTGATGGGAGCTCATAATGTGGTATTACCTGCCCTTTCCATTGAGAAGACATCCCAGAGCCTGGAAAATGTCGCCTGTATCTGAAGGCTACAGTGGAAACCTTGTGTCCTCGGCCGTTCGCTCCGATGAGGCTCAAAATGAAAGGGATGATTCAGTCGACGTGCCTGTAGCTCGAATAACAGGTCTGTGCTGGAGAAAATGTCCCACAAAGAGCTTTAGGTGTGAATCACGCAACGAATGGTTAGCGAGTGGAAACCTTTGAAAAAAATAGAAATAAGAAATGTTAGAGATTGTGAGACAAGAAAGCATTATGGAGAATTCATGTATAGCCTTGTTGATGTTCGCACTTCTTCGCAATACTTGCCAGTGGTAAGCGAATTAAGAAAATACTTCATCCATTTGACATGATCGTCTTTTATATTATATTATATTATATTATATTATATTATATTATATTATATTATATTATATTATATTATATTATATTATATTATATAGATTCTTATAGAATACACTACGACAGGGTTTGAGTCTGGTGAGAAACGGGTTCCAGAAACGGGGTAAGACAAAAACAGAAGCCAAAAAATGAAATAAACAAGTAAATAACATGGTGAGATTGTGGTAAAGTCTGACTGTGGTGAAAACGGGGTGAAAATCAAAGATTGCTTTTTAAAAGTGTCGGTTGGGTTTAGGGAAGTGGGTGTTTGGGTCAATCGGTGCTTTTGAAAACACTATTGGTCGGGTTTAGGGAAGAAGGAGGGTGGGTCAATCAGTGCTTTTGAAAACACTATTGGTTGGGTTTAGTGAAGGAGGAGGGTGGGTCAATCGGTACTTTTGAAAACACTATTGGTTGGGTTTAGGGAAGGAGGAGGGTGGGTCAGTCCACTGTTCAGTCAGTCGACAGCTGCCTCTGGTGGATTTACGTGAGATCAGGAGGAGCAAACGGCACTTGTGAGAAAAATTTTAGATCTCAAAAAGCGTACACAGCGGATCCTCTAGTAGACTTCCAAAAACAAAAACTGCAAAAAAATGTACCTCCTGGGGCGTATTTGGTGCTCTCCAGAAATGTATATAGGGGTATGTTTTCAGAATGACAATGGGTTGGAAATATGTTAATGTTTAAAGAGCCCATATTATACATTGAAAAGGGTCATATTTTAGTTTTGGGGGTCTCCAACAGCAGGCTGATCTGATTGCAAGGTCAAAAAACACTTTCATTGTCTTATAATATGCATTTATTTTTACCTCATTATCCCAGCGACTCCTATATGAATCGTTCAGGGATTCATTTGTTCCAAAACCCCTCCTTCGCGCGATGCTAAACTGCGCTGATTGGACCGATGAACCAGTCTTTTGCGATTGGTCGACAGCGCTCAGCGTTAGTCAGTCATAGTGTGTGCGTGAGCTAATCTGCTAACACTCGCTTTAAACGGGAGTCGCCCGTATTTCAGACACCTCATCCCGAAAACTAACCCCCCGGTCTCCCAGCATATCACTCTAATTCTTAACCAGAAGTAAAAACAGCGACATACATTCAGTATTAATGCACACAGCGGCAAAAGCTGAACCATTATAAACAGCACCGCCGCACGTGTGTAGCAGAGCTCATGGTGTCCATAGCAACGACAAACAGCAGAGGAACACGCTCAAACGCATTTTAATCCGTAAACACAGCGGCACGCGTCGCGTTTACAACGTGCTTTTAGACGCGATATGAGAATACAAGTTAACCAGAGACACTACAAGCGGTTACAAGTTACAAAACACAGTTAAATGCATCATTTACAAGCTAGAGAAAACAATGAGGTGACTGTTTTAATCGTACTTACTCACACTTGCTGGATAGCAGGCCAGGAAATGTCCCGGTGCTCCTAATTCTCCGTTGTAAGCACTCCTCGGAGGGGTAACAGCACATGGCTAGGGTTTAATGCAGAGATATTTCTGCAGAAACGACTAACTCTTCAAAGTCTCATCTCTGGGTTCTCTGCACACTTCCAATATCCAGCTAAGCACAGTGCTCTTCACTGTGTTGCCAGATGTTGCTGACTGATTTCAGCCCAAACCCTGTCCAAAGGGTTTTACCTGCAGAATCAAGTTGAAAACCGCCCGATCTGGCAACATTTCCTCACCGCTGTTGTTTGTGGGCAGGATTGGGGATTTCGAATCTGCGCGCGCATAAATGGGCGGGGCTTATGTTTCGTGTTCACGTAATGCCGAAACGGCTAAAGACTCGTTAGCACGACGACTCGTTTGAGGAACTATGAGTCGACTCTTTTATAGATGAATCAATAGTTTTAAACACTGTGCACTTTCAGATTTAAGCCTTAGCTGGACATTTCACTTCACTTAGAGCTGTGTGACACACTGCATACAAGCTCATTTTCAAAAACCCATAATAGGGGCTCTTTAAAATATCCTGTTTAAAAATGAAATATGTTTATTTAAATTATATTATATCAATATTTTGATATAAAGTTAAATTCTTAATATATTTAAAGATTAAATTTTATTTATAACATTTGCCTGAAGTAAAAAAATAAATAAATAAAATCAACTGAAATAAAATATATTTAATAAAATATTGACTTTTATTTCAACTAGCTGGAAACAGAAAAAGAAAATTCATTCATCATTCATTCATTTTCTTTTCGGCTTAGTCCCTTTATTAATCCGGGGTCGCCACAGCGGAATGAACCGCCAACTTATCCGGCATTTGTTTTACGCAGCGGATGCCCTTCCAGCCACAACCCATCTCTGGGAAACACATCCATACATTCTCATTCACACACATACACTATGGACAATTTAGCTTACCCAATTCACCTGTACCGCATGTCTTTTGACTGTGGGGGAAACCGGAGCACCCGGAGGAAACCCACGCAACCACGGGGAGAACATGCAAACTCCACACAGAAATGCCAACTGGCCCAGCCGGGGATCGAACCAGCGACCTTCTTGCTGTGAGGCGAACGTGCTACCCACTAGGCCACCGTGGCGCCCTAGAAAAAGGAAATAGTTAATTTAATTTAACTTGGAATAAAATAACTAAAACTGAAATTAAAGTGGAATCAGTATAGGTGTATTTAAATATATATAAGAAAATTAAAAACACAAATTCATATTTTGCATAGAGAAATATAATTTGGGGGTCATAATTAATAAAAGTTAAAAATAAAATAGATTTTATATTCTCAAAATACATGTTATTTTTTATTATCAAATATCTTTTTATTCTTTAGTAAATATATGTTATTATACAATATCAAAAATTGTATTATTATTTTAATATTATGTATTATTGTTATTATGTATAATATAAATATATGTATTAAAGTATTATATTATATATTTTTGTTTTGCCACTAGCTTTTGATCAGTCAACTTAATGCAAGTGTGAATTAATTTCGACTAATTTTTATTCAATGTAACCATATAAATACAGGCATCATCACTCTATAGCCCCGCCCACCGAACCTCATTGGTCCAAAATCCCATTAAACCAAACACCTCTCTCTCAACTGCTCATTTCCTTACGACACTTATGTGTTTCCAAGCATTAAACTACAATCCCATCAATCCAGCATCCACTGAATTACCATTAGCCACCGCGGCCGTTAGCCTTGAGTATAAAAGCCGGTCATAAACGAGAATGCACTCGGTTAAGCAAGCTCACGACTCCCACGTAACGCCGCCATTCGGGGACATAATGAAGTGATCAGTTTTAAATGACAGATCAATGTAGGGGAAAAGAGAGAGAGAGTAAGAGCGACAGCAAAGACGAGCCAGGAAAGGTGGCCTTTTCTTATGGCTTGCACATCATTTCGCTAAAACCTCTCTCTCTCTCACACACACACACACACATGCTAGACCTTTGATAGTGACATTTGAAGGAGGACAGCTGAGTGCATTTTACTCTACCTTCCTTCTCTCTGAAAGAAACACTCTATTTCCTTTCAGTCCAAGGGGGCGGTGGGCTATAAAAAACAAAAACTACAACAAAATCCAGCCTCCTCAGTCATGGATATACACTAGCGGTCAAATGTTTGGGATTAGCGTGATTTAAATGAAAACAAAGAGTTATAAAATAGCTATTCTGGTCACCAAGGCTGCATTTATTTAATCAAGAATGCAGTAAAATTGTTCAATATTTTTACAATCTAAGATGAGTTCTTTTTTACTGAATGTAGTTTAGGATTTAATTTATTCCTATGATTTAAATAAACATTACTCCAGTCTTCAGTGTCACACAATCCTTCTGAAATCGTTTGAGGAGCAAGAAACATTTCTTATTATTATTAGCAGTGTTCAAAACTGTTGTGCTGCTTCTTGTTTTTGTTCATTTCAAAACTGATCTAAGCTAAATATATAATTAAACAAACAAATTATTTTTGTTTTTCTAAACTCATTAGAGTCCTAAAAAATTTCAAAGTCTTCACAAAAATGTGAAACAGAAAAAATATTTTTTTTAAACATTGACAATTCTCAAAAACCACAACAAAATCCAGCCTTGGCAGTCACTGATATACATTACCGGGCTAATGTTTGGGATTAGTGGGATTTTAAATGAAAGCAAAGTGTTAAAAATGGTTCTGCTCACCGAGGCTGCATTTATTTGATCCAAAATTGCAGTAAAAAAGTGTAAAATTGTGAAATATTTCTACAATTTAAAATGAGTTATTTTTATTCAATGTCGTTTATAATTTAATTTATTCCTGTGATTTAAAGCATCATTATTCCAGTCTTCAGTGTCACATGATCTTTCAGAAATAATTTGAGAAGCAAAAAACGTTTCTTATTATTATCCGCAGTGTTCAAAACTGTTGTGCTGCTTCATGTTTTTGTTCATTTCTAAACTGATTCAAGCTGCATGTATAAATAAACAAAACAATTTTCTTTTTCTGAACTCAGTAAAGAATCCTAAACATAAGTTTCCACAAAACTATGAAACAGGAAAAATGTTTACAACAACAACAACAATAATAATAAATAAATAAATAAATAAATAAATAAATAAATATTATTAATAATAATAATAATAATAACAATAATAATAATAATAATAATTCCTGACATTTATATAGCGCTTTTTCTGGACCCTTAAAGTTCTTTACACATTTTTGGGGGAAATCTCCTCATCCACCACCAGTGCGGAGCATCCATATTGTGGCCAGAGTGCACATCACACACCAGCTGATTGGTGGAGAGGAGACAGAGTGATGAAGTCAATTATGATATGGGAACGCCTAGGAGGCCATGATGGACAGTGGTCAGTGCTCAAATTTGGCCAGGATGCTGGGGTTAAACCCCTATACTCTTTTTCGAAGGACATCTTGCTATTTTTAACGACCACAGAGGGTCAGGACCTCGGTTTAACGTCTCATCCGAAAGACGGTGCTCACTGTGCAGTATAGAGTCCCCATCAATATACTGGGGCATTACGACCCACACAGACCGCAGGTTGAGCGCCCCCTGCTGGTCTCACTAACTTCTGGCATCAAACTAGCTTTCCCATGTGGTCTCCCTTCCAGGTACTGACCAGGCACAGCCCTGCTTAGCTTCAGTGGGCAACTGTGAGAGTTGCAGTGAGCTGGTTGCCGGCAATTCTTAAAAATGATTAATGACGACTGAGCACCAAAAACAACTGCTCATAGTGGAGCAGCAAGTCAGCATTCATTCATTCATTCATTTTCTTTTCGGCTTAGTCCCTTTATTAAT
>CAIGQQ010038113.1:5883223-5933511 GCA_903798035.1 Danio albolineatus
TATTTTTTATTATTATTTTTTATTAAAAATAATTATATTAATATTATACTAAGAATAATAACTATTAGTAGTACTTGTTGTTGTTGATTTATTATTATTTATATTTTTATTGCTATTAATGATTGCACAGCAATTCTTTATTGTTACTGTATCATTCTTACAGTGTATTTACCTCAATATAAATGACAAAAGGCTGAATTTTATTTTGATAAATGTTTGTAAATGTAATAAATAAGCAATAAATACATTAGGATAATCTGTAAATGTTTAATAATGAATTAACGACTTAATAAAAAGAAATTAATTAATTTTCATGGATGATTTATTATAAACATATGATTTTAATTCAATCGATAGATAGACAGATAGATAGATATGGTTGAGTAGGCTGAACAATTTTTAATTTCATTTTTAGTGTTAAATGTAACTACATTGTTAAGTGTTAAATGTAATTAATTTACATATTAAAATGAACAAAACTGTAAATAAATAAATGTTAAACTAGCTCAAAATCCCCATTAATTCATTTTCAAGTATTTTTGTACCTATTACTAAACTGAGATGCAAAATAATGCACAGAAATCTATCTGACACACATATGCGAGGCTACTGAAAACCAGTAAAACCACCTATCGGCCGTCTGAACCTCTTTTCACCCCATACCAGCCGCATAAATCTTGATGATTACTCGGAATTGATTCTTTATTTGACGACTTGTTTATTTGTTTGCTTGTTTGGCTGATTAGCTCACCACCATAAATAGATGACACAACATCAACAAGCCAGGAAGACTGCGAAGGTTAAAAAACACGCAATTAATGTTTGTAATGTAAAGTGGCCTCCTACACACAGCATGATTTCGATGCACGCTGCGTGTCAGCTGGCATCGTGTTTTTCCTAGGCATCTGTACATTTGTTTAGTCACAACCACAATATATATATATGGATATTCAGTTTGTGCATGTTGAATAAAACACAGCAGGCTGTATATGTTGGCGACATGCTCTCGGTTAATGCACATTTAATCATATCAGTCCCAGTGTTCTTATCCGATACACCCCAGTCTAGGTCTCGGAGCCTGTATTAATGATCAGAAGATATGAATCTTGTGCTAAAACACACACATATACACAGTGCGCTGTTATACACGCCTAATAATAAAGGAGCTTTTTACTGCGGACAATTTTGGGTTCCCTAATGTAATAATGGCTCCTAAAATAATCATATTTCTCAGTGTGAAGGGTATTTCAATAATCTTAGAAGCTTTTTGTATTATACACAGCATTTTCATGCCATGGAAATTAAAATTGGATGTTAGTTGATGCCAATACAGAACTTTTTTTTTTTTTTTAAAGAAATAAGTGCATACTATTACCTTTATTCTGCTACAAGGAAATACGCTTAATTCTGTGGTTGTTTTTAGGATTTCTGCATAATTTTTCCTATGGGGGAAATGACTAGGAATAACAATTAGCTGAAAATAGTAAAACTACTATCTCTACACTGTAAATAAATGCTGGTTGCCTTAAATGTTTCAGTCATTTGAACTTATACTATATTAAACTGACTTAAATCAGCTTGTGTAACTCATAAAGTTAAGTTAGAACGTCATTAACTTAGTTTAATAAGTTAAAATGAACTGAACACATACGTTGTTTTGACTTATCGATCATATAGTTTTATTACAGTGTGTTTATTTTAATAAGTTCCAATAAAAATAATGCAATAAGAAAATATTAGTATGACAAGCTTTTTTTAACAGTTAAAAATCAATGGATGTGAATGAGACAGAAAGTGTTAGGTCAACAGTTAGTTTCCATTGGCTGTGTCCACTCGTACACTAAAAACAATTTTTTAGTTGAATCGAGTTAACTTTTTTAGTCGTCTCAACTTGCATCAATTATATTGACTAAAAATATTAAGTTTAACTTTGAAAAACTTTTAGAAATGAGTCAAAACCTGATTAAAATAAGTTAAAGCAACATAAAAATATTTGCTGTTTTGACTTTTTGTCAATTCTTTACATATAAAAAAATGTGTGTGAAAAAGTCAATATTATAAATATAAAGAATTGCATGCATTCAAAAAAGACATTTGCTGTTTGTTCAAGCTACTTATTTAAAATGAGCTGAGACAGCATAATTCTTGATGTCTTTTAGGGGACAACTTAATTGTTTTACGTTCCATCCGCTTAAATCTGTAAAAAATAGTAACTTAATTCCTTCATGTTGCCCCAACGCAAATCGTTTGTGTGGAACCTAGCATTTCTTACATTGTGTGAATTGCATTGTACATTTTGTATGAGTCAGTCAAAATATTAAACAGTATATTGAATTAAATAATTGCTATTTTTCCCATGTTGGCCCTTTTGTCGTAAAAATGCAATATTTTACAAATGCTAGGGCCACCTTGTGGTCAAAAATATTTAGAAATATTTAAAAGGGCTAGGTTAGGTTACTTTATTTGTACCGAAAGGTAGATTTGTTTTGCTGTTAAGAGTCCCTATTCATGACACAGTGCCACACAAAACTGTAACAACAAATGGGCGCCATAAAAGCATAAGATATTAGACTCACGAAACACAAGTCTTCAAGTCCTCTCCCATAAAATACAATTAAAATGAGTAATATAAATAAATAATCTCTTTTGTAAGTTGAATAAACAACAAAAATGGCAAAAAAACTATTCTTTTGACCATCTTTTATCATTTTATTTTATACTCAAAATGTGCAACTCCTCACATGAATTTTTGTTTAGCAACATTTTTTTTGTTCTGTTGTGCACCATTTACTAATAAAAGGAATTATTATTATTATTATTATTATTATTATTCTGATAAATAGTCCAAAATATATACAATAAAAGGGACTAGATATGATGATTACTTGATTAATTCTGCATATTGTCATAAGACTGGTCTTGGTTGTTTCTTTAGATTATATTGATAACAATGTTATCAGTTATCCGCCATCATTGGAGGAACTCCCTATCCAGCATTTTGATTTTCACTGAGAAACCTAGATTTTCAAACTTTTCTCAGACCGCTGATCCGATTTTCCTTATGTTTGGCTCATGTCATTTTCAGATCATACTGAAGGGGTATGGATTCCATGTTGAAAGATAATTATTAATTTCTTTGATGGATCTGCAATTCTTGAGAGATATTTTATATGCAGTTATATGGATTCAGAACAGTAGCACCTCAGTCATCTCAAATTTGACAAATTCTGATTATATAAATATGTATTAAAAAAGGTACGGATGCAAAACTGAACTACGACACTCTGAATAGAAAAGTAAAAAAAAAATTGTGATTTAAAAAAAAACTGTGATTGTGATTTTATTTTAAACTGTCATACAGAATGTCAAAGGTTTAATATTTTCAGTTTAGTGAAGCAATAATACAAGAATAATAATAAATAAACTCAAAGTAACTTAATACTATTTTAAAGAAAGAAAGAAAAAAAAATGTAAGTAATAATATAATATAATATAATATAATATATATATAATAATATAAGGGCGCCACGGTGGCCTAGTGGTTAGCACATTCACCTCACAGCAAGAAGGTCGCTGGTTCGATCCCCGGCTGGGCCAGTTGGCATTTCTGTGTGGAGTTTGCGTGGGTTTCCTCCGGGTGCTCCGGTTTCCCCCACAGTCCAAAGACATGCGGTACAGGTGAATTGGGTAAGCTAAATTGTCCGTAATGTATGTGTGTGAATGACAATGTATGGATGTGTTTCCCAGAGATGGGTTGCGGCTGGAAGGGCATCCGCTGCATAAAACAAATGCTGGATAAGTTGGCGGTTCATTCCGCTGTGGCGACCCCGGATTAATAAAGGGACTAAGCCGAAAAGAAAATGAATGAATGAATGAATATAATAATATAAAAATAATATTAAATAATACAGCAATAACATATTTGTCGAATCCAGATACTTTTAATGTAAATTAAAAGTGTAAAGCACTTTTAGTGTAAAGCATATTTCTATGATCAAAAACACGTTTTTTCATAAAATAGACAATTTTGTGCTATGGAAATGAATGTTAGACACAGCTCCAACCATATATGTAAACCAGCATTGGATTATATGCATTTATATGGATGCAAATCAGGTTTCAAGCATATGTCATCTTGGCCACCATTGTTTGCTGTAATGACCTCAAATTTGACAATCATCATATAAATATAAATATATATATATATATATATATATATATATATATATATATATATATACAGATCCAAAACAGCACTACACCAAAAATGTAAAAGTAGAGAAGGAAGAACATTTTTGGTTGAGCCATTTTTTAGAAGAGCCACCTTTCAGTGAACCTTTCACTTTTTTCTCCCATGTGTGAAGAACCGTTTCCAATTATACAGACATTAGAAATGGATGAAACCTTATATCTTGATTGCATGTGAATTTGACTGAATTAAACGCATTCGTATGAGTGTAAATCAGGCTTTAAGATTAATGTTTGACATCTCAGTCACTGCTATATCCCGGTATCTGCCATAATGACCTCAAATTTGAATCCTAATGACTTGATAATATGAATGTGCATTACAGTAAGTGAAGCACTCTTAAAATAAGGGCTTTTGGAAATCAACGTTAAAGGTTCTTCATGGAAATATGAATGGATCCATAGATGTGAAATGCATGTAACTTTTATCGCATGATTTAACGCTTTTAAATCAATTTCTCAGTGAATATAGGTAATATATTTTGTTGCATTTGAACAAAATAGATTTATTAAGCAGATATATTTATTAAAATTATATTATTTATTATTTTATTTTATTTTAATTTTATTTTATATATTATTATTATTATTATTATTCATTCATTCATTTTCCTTTCGGCTCAGTCCCCCCACCAATCCGGGGTCGCCACAGTGGAACGAACCGCCAACATATTCAGCATTTGTTTTACGCAGCGGATGCCCTTCCAGCCACAACCTATCTCTGGGAAATATTATTATTATTATTATTATTATTATTATTCATTCATTCATTTTCTTTTCGGCTTAGTCCCTTTATTAATCCGGGGTCGCCACAGCGGAATCAACCGCCAACTTATCCGGCATTTGTTTTATGCAGCGGATGCCCTTCCAGCCACAACCCATCTCTGGGAAACACATCCATACATACATATTCACACACATACACTATGGACAATTTAGCTTACCCAATTCACCTGTACCGCATGTCTTTGGACTGTGGGGGAAACCGGAGCACCCGGAGGAAACCCACGCAACCACGGGGAGAACATGCAAACTCCACACAGAAATGCCAACTGGCCCAGCCGGGGATCGAACCAGCGACCTTCTTGCTGTGAGGCGAACGTGCTAACCACTCGGCCACCGTGGCGCCCTTATTATTATTATTATTATTATTATTATTATTATTATTTTAGCCACAGAACATCTTTAATAGAAAGATTTAATAGAAAGATTATCCATTTAAATTCATTACAAACTATGATTTTACATATAGTTTTTTTTGTTTCTCTTTTTTTTCTCTATTTTGCTCTTTTTTTTTTATTTTTAATGTAATATTTTTCCGATTATCATAGGTTATTTAGTAAGATTAGCTCCAGATTTGGCTTCAGTGGTGACTAATAACGTATATGCACAAATACAATATTGTGAAGCTTCCTGTTGACAATTTTAATCTAAAGGAAGGATTTGTGAGGGGTGTACTCACATGTTGAGCACTGTTCATATGGATGCAAATCAGGATTTAAGACGAATGTTTGACACCTCAGGCACCTTTATCTGCTGTATAATGACCTCAAATTCATCCATGTCTTAAAATGACACAATGTTCATGAACCATTCTGTCCTATTGGAGGCTTTGATTAAGTTTGGTCAATGTTCACCAGAGCACTGCGTGAAGCAAATGGGTTGCAGGATTTTTTTTTTGGCTTACTGTTCCCATTTCAAGTGGCTCTACCAGAAGAGACATGCACATAAAATAATCCCTCAGGTCCTTTTTGAGCAAATAATTACAGTTCATATACAAAGAGTCGTTCGTTAAACGCAAAACAGAGACATTTTCATATCATCCGCTGTGATTTAATCGACTGGATTCAGTCTGAGTTAATGATCTGCTTCCGATTAGTGTCTGTTTTTACTTGTTTCAATAAGCAGATTTGCCGCACATTGTTGAAACATTACAAAAAAAAGCAGCGTGAAGCCATTCTCAAGGGCTTTCTTTTTAGCCAACTAGTTGTTTGTGTATAATTAGGCAAATATAATATGCATCACTTACTGTAATGTTTATTTACTCATTAATATTTAAATTGGGTTTGCTGCAAAATATGAGAAGGTTTTGCTCCTAGCCAGATTTACACACACACATACACACATGCTGGGCTGGTTTTTATATAATAATCAGCTTTATCTTTTATTTTTATTCATTTTAGTGTAATGTGTGGAGCTTCAGTGCTGTAAATATATGTATAAAACCGGCTGTTAAATGTTTTAAATCGCTTTTATGAAGACACACATTTTTTTCTTTTAAATTAGAATGTGTCCATCTTAGTATTATCTTTCTGATTTGAAAAAAATAATAATAATAAGGAATCATACATTTTTATCACGACTGTCAGAAGACGCCCACTAAAATTCCATTGGGTGTAACAATAGATTATATATTAAAAAAGAATTCATGCATATCGTCACCTTGGATTTATTTGGTTCTATCTGCGTTCTGAATGATTTAGAGATATTGAGCTTCAAAGTTTTTGAATTCCATAGCAAACAGTAACATTTGTTTTTTATATAAAACGTTTTAAAATGTAAACAACTTATAAAAAAAAAGCATTGCATAATGTAAATAAGTTGTCAATTAATAAGAAAATGTCAATAACTCAATTTTATAAACCTTATAATTCTAAGGTGGCGATATTTAGTGTAAGAATCATCATTGATATCCTTCAAACTACTGCTAAATGAAGCATTATCACTTGTTGTTTTATATATTTGAATAAGAACAAGGTGGAATAAGTTTGGTTATAAAGAAACAAAACAGACAACATCCTTTTATTCATTGTGCTTTTGTGTTCTACACTCAAAAAATGACATTTGCTGTTTGTTCTTATTTAAAACAAGCTCAAATAACACAATTCTTGAGTATTTTGGGGGGACAACTTATTTATTATATGTTTAATCCACTTAAATTTGTAAAAACCAATAAGCTAACTTAATTTCTTCATGCTGTTTCAACTCAAATCGATTGTGTGGAACTCAACATTTTTATACACTGTAAAAAGTGACTAGTTACTTAAAGCGAGTAATCCAATTGCCTTAAAAGCAACAAGCTGACTTTACAAAAAGAACGTAAGTAAACCCATTGTAACTTGGAACTGTTAAGTTGACTTCATTTTTATAATTATGCTAATTGCTCTCACTTTTTTTAAAGTCAACTAATCCCTTTTTGCAGTGCCAGACTATTTTAGCACATCTGTTTTCAAATAATTACTGTAGTTATTACAGTATTACATGTTTGGGGCTTCATTAAGTTTATAAAATCTACAATTATAGCCTGTATTGAATTTAGAAGACACTCTGGAGTCTGGAAGAGCGGATTTATTTTAGATACGGTATGTCATTTTGCTAGATACAGAAAAGCTGGAAAAAAATATATAATAAATGTGTACTGGAAAAAAGTGATTATTTGTATTTTAAACAAAGTGAGTTCAATGTGCATAATTATAAAAATTAAGTTAACTTAACAGTTCCAAGTTACAATGGGTTTACTTACATTGTTTTTGTAAAGTCAACTTGTTGCTTTTAAGGCAGTTGGTTTACTCGCTTTAAGTAACTACGGTGTAGTGTAAAGTGAGTAAATGTATAGCCTTAAAAGTGACAAGTTAAATTTACTTTTAAAAAGTTAGTAAATGCTGTTGTGACTTAGAACCGTTAAGTTCACTTAACTTATTTTTTCCTTTAATTAGGCACATAGTTTATTTACTTAATTCCAAGGCAATGGGTTTACTTTTTTAAAGTCAGCTAAACTCTGTGTTGTCTCAACAAAAAGTGGTTACAAATTAAGTTTTTACAAATTTAAGTGGATTGAACGTAAAACAGAAAATAAACTGAAAATAAACTTAAGAATTGTGTTGGTTTAACCCATATTAAATAAATAGTTTGAACAAGCAGCAAAAGTAATGCTTTAAGTGTATACACTGCAATGCTGGGTTCCACTCAATTGGTTTGTGTTGGGACAACATGAAGGAATTGAGTTAACTTATTAATTTTTACAAATTTAAGTAGATTGAACATAAAACAATTCAGTTGTCCCAAAGAAATCTCAAGAATTGTGTTTTTTCAGCTCATTTTAAACAAGTAGTTTGAACAAGCAAGAAAAATCTATATATTTTTGAGTGTATACACTATAAAAATTTAATTTAGAGAATTTAATATGATGCAAAGATCAAATTTTTGACCTGAAGCACTGACTTTCACCATCTAACCATCTAATCTGCCCCCAAAAATGTGTTTTTAATAAAATGCCGCTCAATCGAAGCCCAAACTGAATTCATACTGTCTTTTAGGATGTGACGGAGATCCAGGATGCTGATTTCCGAGCTCATTAAATGGACACCTAATGACCGTTTGTCCTCAGTAAGTGAGATCGATGCGGGTCCTCAGTGTGTGCAGAGGAAGTGAAGATCTTATGCAATTGGAGAAGACACTGATGAGTCCACTGAGGAGGTGCCCCTGTTTCTTTCTTTGACTTTATTTAAATACTAGTCTGTACTTGTTTACCAAGGGGGGGTGGGGGGGGCATGTAGTACCAGTAATTGACAGAAAAGTCCTATGGCGTTGCACAGAGGCAAACACCTCACATTTTTTGCCAAAAATTTACCGTTTTGAGATCAAAATTGGTCATGTATGAGATTCCCACAAAGTAGATGTAATGTAGATTTTTATTTATTTTTTAGAGCTGGGTAGTAGTGGATTAAATGTAAACTGGATTATGTAATCAGATCGTGACAAAAATTGTACTAATTAGAGTACTAATTAGCGTAAACTACTTTTTAAAATACTCATAATCCAACTCCTGTCACTTTTTTATGGATAACATGATTTTATTTAAACAATGGAAGTAAATTCTCCCCAATTTTTAGCGTTTATGCCTATATGTTTTCATAATAAACCTGTCGCTTATACAGAGTTGAGATTCTTCACATTTTTGTTGATGGAGAGGTGCTATATGACAGATCCACTCTTATTTTTAGATGAAATATTTGATGTAGCAGTAATTTTCCTGTGAATTTTGTGTTTTCAATATTGAATTTACTTAAGTAACTGTTTTAAAATCGTGAGATGTTACTATAAGCAAACACTAACAGCAAGGTATATTAGTTTTAGTTTCATAAAGTATTATATCAATACGATTACGTTACCACACGTGTGTAATTTAATTACTTGCTACAAATTTTGTCATGTAATTTGCAATCTGATTACAATTTATAAGTAATCTACCCAGTTCTGACTCTTCTTATATAACACAGAAGAGATGAATGTAACCTTTGAACTTACAAGGGCAAATATAGCCTAGAACTTGTTGTTTCAGCAACTACAGCGTTCTTTATCCATTACTTTAAAACTGTGTCTATAAAGGGGAATGTTTTTTGCAATTCGAGTTGCGAGATCTGAAAGAGCGAAGAGAAAGAGGGCAAACAGCCTGCGGTTTAGCTTAGCATTGCCATCTAATTAGCCAGTATTGTTTTAGTCTCTGCATATCACTTCATCTTTTATAAAACGAGGTTTTGGCTGAATGAATTCGGTCTTAATTTTGGCAAAGTGTTGCAGAAATTTGTGTTTTCACTTTTGTGACAGTTTTGGACTTGCAATGTAATAGAACACTATACAAAAACAAAACAAACTGGTTTCATCCTACATAAAATACATGCAACTTTTTCGTTTAACATTTACCTGTTAGAATTAAAGGCAGATTCAGATTAAATAACGTAAATTAAAAATGAGCATGTTGTGCTTGGCCTCTCAGTCTGAAAATGCCAGTTTCACTACACATGCAGTTTTCTCACCTCTTTCCCCCTTACCTGTTTGCGTCCCTATTTATTTATTATCATGCCATACATACTGACGAATGCAGAACCTTGCACTTTCCTCCCAAAATCCAAGTAACATTCAGTTTGTCGTATCCCCCCCGGCTGAATTGAACCTCGTTTTCCTGTTAAATTTAACACATTCTTGTTTTAGTCCCGAAACCTTTGTGCGCTTCATAAGATGGACCAATTTTAAATGCCAGAATCTCCTTCACAATAATAAATGGGATTAAAGTGCTGTCGATGCGCAACAAAGAAATTGGGAAATTATGTTTTTACCTTAGCATGAATTTTATCCACTTAGGAGACGGCAGCTGCAAGGAAGCGCAGACAGCCATTTTACATTTCCATAATTTGGTTGGAAGGAAAAAAAAGCCACAAGAGGTGTATTTTCAGGCACAAATGTGCTATTTGTCCCCCCCATTGTGTTCCCAGCACTATTCCGGTGTACTCCGGGACTGAAAATGTTTGCTTCATCATGTTGTTTTGTGAGGCCTTTGTGCGTTTCTGTGCCGTTCTACTGTACATTATCAGGCATTTGCATGATTGTTTTCATATTTCAGCACTGTTTCTTTGACCTTTTCTTTGGCACAAGGCTGCTTCTATGACACAGGTCATCTTGTCATTTATGTTTGCTTGAATTTTGGATGCTTATCTGGCACGTGCTGATAGCAGATTGGAAGTACATGCTTGTTGAGAGTGTTTGTAAACAAAACCATTCGATCTTAAAGACAAGACGGAGCACTCAACAAAGAGCATGTCCGAAGGGCACCAGTGTTTGGAGATTTGTGTTCTCCATAATCGCTATTAATTTGTATTTTTGCTGTCACACCACACAAATGACATGTGGGTAATTAGCAGCAAATTAAGAGGGTATTTATCATGGAGATTGCAATCAATTAATTAAAACCAATAATCTGGATATGCGCAAATTGGCATTTGGTATACAATGTAATTGTTGAAGCGCATGCATGGAAAACCAGGGACAATTTGAGATCCAATTTGTTATCGGGGATGAAAGTGCACTCTTAAAAACTGTCAGATCTCACAGCTGCATGATATGCTCTGTTTTATTATCTACTTATAATAAATAAATATAAAGGATTGTGTAATATCAAATATATTAAGTTTAAATGTGATACTTGTATATTTTACTGCTGTTATATATACACAAACACATATAAATATATACATTTGACGTCAAAATTAGCCCCCGTGAATTATTAGCCCCCCTGTTTATTTTTTTCCCACATTCCTGTTTAGCAGAGATATTTCTTTCAACACATTTCCAAACATAATAGTTTTAATAACTCATTTCTAATCACTGATTTCTTTTATCTTTGCTATGATGACAGTAAATAATATTTTACTAGATATTTTTCAAGACACTTCTATACAGCTTAAAGTGACATTTAAAGGCTTAACTAGGTTAATTAGGTTAACTAGGCAGGTTAGGGTGATACTCTCTTTTGTGTATTAAGTTATTGTATAATGATGGTTTGTTCTGTAGACTATCGAAAAAAATATATCTGAAAAGGGATAATAATATTGACCTTAAATTGTTATGAAAAAATTAAAAACTGCTTTTATTCTAGCTGAAATAAAACAAATAAGACTTTCTCCCGAACTTCTCTGTTAAACATCATTTGGGAAATATTTAAAAAAGAAAAGAAATCCTAAGGGGGGCTAATAATTCTGACTTCAACTGTATATGTAGAATTGTTATGAAAGTACCCCCGCTTACACATGTAAATAATGAACATTCTAGTAAAAGTAATTTTTTTAAAGTTGTAAAAAGGGTAACTTTTCTGAAATTAGTGATGGTGTTTAAGATTTTAAAGAAATGGTACTAAAATATTTTCATCTTTATTATGTTTTAGTTAGTGAGGTACACTGTCGTTCTACAAGAGCGAGTAGCAGGGATATCTATCCCTGTAGATTTAAGAGTGAATCAGGTAGAAATTCTTTTTTGTGTACTAGCTCTGTCGCTTAGAATGTTTTGCCTGGGAGCTTATAGAGATTCAATTTGAGAGTATTTTTAGAAGGGAAATTAAAAAATGGTTGTTTTACAGTTGAGGATTTTTGTTGTGCTGAGTTGTTGAGCTGATGATGTTTGCACTCTATCTTTTAAGAATATCGAGGACCACAATGGAAATAAGCCGGTGGCTTTTTTGTGTAGTTTATCCTTGACAGTTTTTAAAATATGTATGAATTAGTCTAACTGGACTTGTTTGTAGATTTTTGTCAAAATTACCAAATAAAATCAACCAATATACAGTAGTCAACATTTAAAGTGAATCAAAAATGTTTTCAAAATTGTCCCAGGTGTTGTTCAGTAGTTTTAGGACAACTTTGGTGAAAGGTGACCACTTCAAACGTGGACTACTGTATATCAGAAATTTATATATACAAATGTAACATTTCAATTCTATATATTTCAGTTATTACTATTACTATTATTAGAAATTAGAAGGCCATTAGAATTGTGTAGCATTATACTTATATAATCCTTTATAAATACACACAAATAAAACATGAAAAATAAAACGTTATTAACTTTAGTTTTAAACTAAAAATGACATAAACATAAAGGTGTTACCTAAAATATTAGTTTTCAGCTTAAAATAATGTCAGTTATGCTTGTAAATACAACGATTATGGTTTTATTTTTCATCTACTTTACTACTAAAAGTTTGTTTTAGAGCTGTGCCTCCCAACCCAAAACTGAGCTAAACTGAATGTATTTATAGCCTTTATACATACACATAATCCTTCATTTATATCCTCTAATTGGTGGGGAAATCTCCTGATTTTCCGGGTCAGCATGGGCGAGGGCTGTTTCTATTATTCATTAAAGAGATCTTCGGTTGCCGGTGGCCCTAATCTACCTGCGGCCCTGCAGCGCAGTGATAAGCGTCAGGTTACCTGCCAGGCCGAGGCACAGGCGGTTCAAAAGTCACACTGACAGATGTCCGTATCGCTGTTATGCAAACCTGTACAGCGCGATTCCTTGTTTAGCTAAGCGGCCCATAAGTAATTCATTGTATTTAGCGAGAAGCAGCATCTGTTCAGCTACCCCTGCAAGGAAACCCCGATTACCTGGCAGAAGGTGCAGCATTTCCAGGTATAACTGTGCTAAATAATTAGCTAATGATCCCAGCGATGGAGATTGTTCGTAGATTTTTATGTGACGTCACATTTGTTGGACCCAACAGCGATATATCGTATGTCATTGCGCATTACTCTTTCGGCACACTTTAGGTCACTTCAGTTCGGTTTGTATTTCAACTGCAGTTTAGTACTGCATAAAGTGGGTGGGATTATCGCCATAGTTGCACTAATGTCGTAATCATTGTAAACACAACATCAAAAATGTGTGACACAATGACACAAACCCACGCACAACTCAGAGGCAATGGATACTACAGATAGAATGGTATTCTTGCGCAGTGGCTGCTGATGACTATGTAAATATCGTTAGTTTGGTGTGCCGTGTCATAAATCCAATGACGCTGGACTACTCTCCCTGACCAATCAGTGATCAGCAGTGTGTATGTCACGTTTTGTTAATAGTATAGCTTGCTAGGAACCTCACATGAGGTGGTACTAAAAAAAAGTACCAGGTAATGGAAAACATTGGAAAAGCCCTCAAAGTGAGCTGTACTGAACCGAAGCACGTCAGACTATGCAGTGGAAAAGCTCTTTTATAGTTACGTTTTAATGTTAAGCGCCCTCTAGCGGATGTACATGTGTCATCGTGAAATGAAGTATGACAGATTTTTTTGGATTTGGATTTTCCAGATGGTTCTTGTCCATTGTTTTTAATATTTGAAACTGACAAAAATTATATTAATTACCAATGTAATCTCACGGCCTTTGTAACTTTTTGATGTAGTGTCTAATTTGTATTAATTTGTACGATCTCATTCGTACATTTAAGTACACTTGACTAGGCATGGGACGAAAACCGTGTATGGAATACCGCGTTTGGAAAAGTCAAGGTTTTCATACCGCCAAAATTTTCTGCTATACCGTTTCTACACTCTCAGAAAAAAAGGTACACGATGGTACAAATAATGTTCCTTGAGGAACAGTTTTGCACCTTTGTAAAAATTGTACCTTATATGGTACTGAAAAGACCTCTAATGATACTGTTCTGTGCCTTTTATGGTATAACTGAAATGAAAGTACACAATTGTTCTCATACAAAAGGTACAAAAGTGTTGAACAACTCCTTCTTTATTACAGTATCTATGAAAATAAATATGACTGGAAAGGCAAAGTGATTTTTATGAATAATTTCCATATTAAAACAAGAATCATCATTTAATAGTATATGTTTAAAGATACTTATAAACATACATTTTTAGTTCTATAATACAATAATACAAAACAACTAAAACATAAAACTATAGGTATTGTAAACTAAACATTTAAGGCATTTTAATAAATGTTTGGTAAGCATTTTTGACACTGTTAAGGTACAAAGTGTCTTGTCACTGTGGTGGTACCTTTCACAAAGTATACAATATCGTATCTGCAGGTTTTTAAAAACAAAGGTACATTTTGGTTTCCCATGGTACAAATCATGACCTTAAAAGGTACAAATTTGTTTCTTTTCTTAAAGTACAATTCTGTCCCATAAAAAGGTACTGCCCCAGTGACAAGGGTTTGCACCTTCTTTGGTACAACATTGTACCATTTTTTCTGAGAGTGTAGGTATGAGTAAGATTTTTTTATTTATTTTTTTATTTGTTTGTTTTTTAGGTGTAAATTGTAAAGACATCTGTGTTTTTCAAACAAATGAAGTCAATGATTCCCTTGAATGATTTAGCCTGACATGTTTACTGCCCCAAAATACTTTAAATGTTTCCGAAAATTAAATATTTTGTCTACAAAGATGGAAAAGGTTTAGTTTTTTAGCCAGACATTTAAAAATAACTTATTTTTGAGCAGTAAATCACAATACCGTTAAACCGTGATATTTTCATCCAAGGTAATCATACCGTCAGAATTTTATACCGGCCCATGCCTACACTTGACTCATCGCCCAGTGAGGCACGGTAGGAGTAAGGGTGTGGTTTGGTGGCATGCTCTCCTTTAAAAAAATTCATACTAATTAAATTGTAGGAATTTGTACAAATTAGCCACTTTTCAGACAATATTTAAATAAATAATTTGTTGTGCTTCTACTAACAAAATGCTCTAACAATTGAACAAGATGATTCACAATTTTAAGCTTTGGTCATTTCTTATTTGTGGTTGGGGCACTAATTTAGTAAACACTTTTCTTTTGTATTTCAGGAAATATGACTTACCCTGTGTTCGCTCTGCCACAGATTGTCAAAATGTGCTTGTTTCAAATAAAAGCATCATTATGTGGTCAAAACCAAAGTTTACTTTATACTGCTCTTAAGCAGGGAAGTTCTACATTACATTACATTGCTGTCGAACCACACCATAGCTCATTACCATAAAGGTGACATAATTTCATCTCTCTTTGACAACCACAACGCCAAAGTTTCGTTTGACTAAATTTTCAAGTGCAGTTAATTATTGACTATGCTTCACATGCTAAATAGACTACATACACAAATTGTAGCTCATAGCTAGGGCCAGATAGAATCTGCGGACATTTTTTGCTATTTCTGCGCAGAATTTTGTTAAAAATCTGCGGATTTATGCGGAATGATTTTGGGACTATCGTAACTAAAACCTAAAAATATGAAATAAAAAGTAATACCTTATTAACTTTTATTTAATGCTTACAATACGAATCCAATTAGACCCACGTTATTTGGTAAACAAAGCAAGTCTCTCATATAAAATATCTACTAAAAGACAGAAAATATTAATTTACAAACTCTATTGTAAATAAATCATATGAATATTTTCATAATAGTCAATATGATTACTGAAATTAATTTAAAAACTGAATAAATATACATTTACACCAGAAAATTAACAGAATCAATGATGGACTAAAAATCTGCGGAATTCTGCGCGCACAGATTCCGTGTGGGCCTACTCATAGCCTTGCTATTTTGTTTGCAATCAAACTGTTGAGTGCCTGACCACCTGTCCACACGAACACGACTATTTTCAAAACTGCACTTTTTTTTCTGCACAGTTTTACTGTTTGTCCAACCGAGTATCAAGTGAAACTGAAATTTTCTGAAAAATATTTTACCTCATGACGTCAGTGTGCATTCTGTTTTCTCCTTTTTGATTGGGCAAAACGTCTGGGTTCACACCAAATGCAGAAGACGCAAATCAGTTGTACTATAGTTGCACCAATGTCAAAATCATTGTAAACGCAACATACAAACATGTGCGACACAAACCCACTCACAACACAGAGGCATTGGATACTACAGATAGAATGATATTCTTGAGCAGTGGCTGCTCAAGCTATGTAAATATGTAAATATAGTTGGGTTTTTTTGTATATATATCACCTCGTGACGTCAATGTGCATGCTGTTTTCTTCTTTCTGATTGGCCAAAATGTCTGGATTCACACCAAACGCCGAAGACGCCAATGAGTCAAGTTTAGCTTTTTTGCGCCAACGTACCCCCTATTCCACATTGTTCGATTGTGGCGTGGTAATCTGTCTCTGTTCTTACATTTGCATTAACTTATTAGGTTAAATATACTTAATTCCCTGATGTTACCCTAATGAAGGCAATTCTTTGCCGAAATGTGTAGGTTTTGGATTAGCCATGTGAATAAAGGCTTTTTAATATTTTTCACATTTTTCAAGTGCCTTGGACTGATTTTTTGTTTATTCTGATGAATCCCTTACCCAAAGAGCACCGGCAAAATATTGAAGATACCCTTTAGCACTTTTTGCTTGTTTATGGATTTTTATACTTAATTCCGTTAGGTGTGAACTCATAAATAAATAAATGAATAAAAGTAAACTCATTATCTCTGCCTGTTGGTTCGACGTGCTCTTAATATGCATCACAATGCATTTTTATGTGGACAAAGATTTTTTTTAAAACGAAAGTTGGGAAAACCCTGTCTATAAAAATACCTGTGTACATGGGCACATGGTCTAAGGGGTTTACATATCTAAACTGCACTGCAGTCAACAATGTAACTAAAATAGCAATACCCTATCTCTTATTTACATTCGATTTGTTTCCTTCAAGTATGACTTTTGCTTAACTAAGGTAATCAAAATGAAAAAAAGTAATGTAAATCCTTCATCAAAGTATTGTCTTAATTGTGTTAATATTGGAACATTGCTGTCCATGTAAAGACACTGACTGTTGCGTTTCATTGGTGGGTGTGCTAATTTTGTGTGTGACATAACAGCCATATCACCCTGCAGCCCAAGACCGGTTTCTCACTGAAGCTAAGCAGGGCTGAGCCTGGTCAGTACCTGGATGAGAGACCACATGGGACAACTAGGTTGCTGTTGGAAGTTGTGTTAGTGAGGCCAGCAGGGGGAGCTCAATTTGTGGTTTGTGTGAGTCCTAATGCCCAATTAAAGTGAAGGAGACAATATTCTGTCAGTGGGTGCCGTATTTCGGATGAGACATTAAACCGAGGTCCAGACTCGCTTTGGTCATTAAAAATCCCATGACGCTTCTCGTTAAGAGTAGGGGTGTGTCCTGGCCAAATTCCCTCTCGGCCCTTAACCATCATGGCCTCCCAATCACCCCCATCAATCGAATTGGCTGTATCTCTATCTCGCCACTTCACCTATAGCTGGTGTGTGTTGAGTCCACTGGCACTGTTGTCCTGTGGCTGCAGTCACATCATCCAAGTAGATGCTGCACACTGGTGGTGGTGTGGACAGACCCCCCTCATGATTGTGAAGCGCTTTGGGTGTATGGCCATACATGATAAATGCACAATATAAATGCACATTACATTACATCTTTCTGATCACCAAGGCTTTGCAAAGGTTATAAATATGGATCACAACGAATAA
Organism: Danio albolineatus; assembly: GCA_903798035.1. Taxonomy (NCBI): domain Eukaryota; kingdom Metazoa; phylum Chordata; class Actinopteri; order Cypriniformes; family Danionidae; genus Danio; species Danio albolineatus. Next base: position 5,901,254 of record CAIGQQ010038113.1, read on the forward strand.
TAGAATTTGTTTAGATGTGCTTTGCCATTTAGGACACAAAAATGGCGGCGAGCACAGTAAAAGTGACGTCGTAGGTATCCATGAATTTGTCCAGCATTCATATATGGAAGAATTTTGCGCACTCCCGTGCATCAAGTCTGGCAAGAAAAATATAAAGTCCTCTGGGAAACATGGGTGGAGAGAACCACAAGCAGCTCGACAAGTTCTTCTGACACTAATGTTTCCTTCACTGGCACTAATAATAGAAAAGTGCCCATCAATTTCCTTTCACCTGTGATCCCCAAGTGGCAGAAATTGCCGTTGCACACTGATGGCCAGCTTTTCGGCGCAGGCGTGATGTGGCGCCCAGGCTTCCCTGCTGAGATCCCCCTTAGCTTTCTTAAGGGGTGAGAGGGTAATTCTGCCTGAGTGTGGTTTCTGCACTTGACCTCTCTTTGCCTCCCTTTAAAGAGCGTGTTTTGATGAAATGGTGAAATCATTTCTATCCAAACTTCTGGTCCATCTCTGCTGACCTGAAGCGAGCGGCGAGTCCTCCCTGAAAAGCTGCAGATATTGTCCTGCTTGCTCATCCACTCTGACACCCGGAGCCCCATAAAAGCTGGAGATTTGCGATCCATACAAGCAAAAAAACAAGAAAACAGGGCTGGCGAAGCAATCAGTGTGGGATAAGGAGAGTGGCCACAATTACAGAAATGCGAGACAAAAGCCATTTTAAGGCACTCGCCTGAAACATTTTCACCCTCATCTGGTGCAATTCTTTTCCACCTTATTCTTCTCTTCGAGTGACCAGTGTTCAGCGTCTTGTTGGATGCGACATAGTGGCATTGTTGCGGTATATAAACCTATAGTTTTAAAAACAAATGTTCAAAAAGTCAGTTTTTCATAACTATGGTGTGGGAGAACTATTTTGTGTTCTGCAAAGAATATGTGGAAGCTTTTGGAAAATGGAAATGTACCATTGATGGTGAAATTTCAAAACTTTCAAAATGTTTTTGGAGGGTTTTCTACTGCAAATAATTAAAGTTCTTTATAACCTTTTAACCTTTTTAACAAAAAAACATCTTAGTAGTGGAAAAAGCTTTTTCTTGTTAATAAAATGTTTTTCATGCTAACATTTTTCTTCCATAACAGCACTGTGAAAATCCATTTTATACTTTCATTTTAAGAGTGCATTTAAGAGTTGAAGAGCCATTTAGACCCTTTCTAACAGTCCTTAAAATAGCTTTCTTCTTAGTATAATCTGAAAAAATGTTTTCATTATGACGAAGCATGTGCGCAATGAAAACGTTTCATGGATATTAAAGATTCTTCATTGGACCCCCAACAACCTCCTTCAAAATCTTGCAGGATTTGATGTCGTTATATAAATCTACATTAGTCTATGTAAATGATTCTTCTGGCATTACTTTGAAAACCCATTTGGAAAGGAGTATAGAATAGTTTGGGTTTTCCAAATGACCATTATTTCCTTACAGCTTAAAGAACATTTAATTGATTTAAAGAACTTTTTTCACAACAAAGAACCAGTGCAGTGGAAAAGTTATTTCAAAGGCTCTTCATGCAAGCAGAGAACCTCGGATCTTGATCCAATGTTGACACAGTATATAAATCTACACTCTAGGTTTCAAAGTGGGTTTTCATAATGATTACACAGACTAATCTTTTTGGGTTCCACAAAGAACATTCAAATTAATTGCACTTAAAATTACCATTAGTTTCTTAAACGTGGTTTTATTTTCCACTATAATGCACATTTTGTGCAATAGAATAGATCATAGATGTTAAAAGGTCTTCTTAAATCCATGCAGGTTACCAAATTCAAGAGCTTCTACAAGTGTATTTAACAACAACACTCTATATGAGGTTAAAATTAAGGAGTTTTAGCAATTTTGGTTTCCTACAACCTTTCAGTGAACAGTTCTTAACAGAACTATTTGATTCTGAGTGAAAAGAAACAACCTTCTTTTGTGGGATGTAAACGGTTCTTTATAAAACCAATGCCAGTAAAGAACCTTTCTTTTAAAATCTGCACCTTAAAGAATCAATACCTATTGCTCTTATTGCCAACAAACAGTCGATCATATTCTTTTTTTTCTTTTTTCAAAAGACTGAAGGCATAAGAAAGGTGCACATGGGCATATTTGCTGAAAGGGAAATATGACAAGGAGTAAACAAACTTAAAATCGGGAAAAAATCCGTGGTGGAGATGAAGCAGCGGGTATTGAAATCACTCCTGATTTGCATGCCCCGCAGTCTCCGGCTCTCACCGAGGACTGATGTACAAGGAGATGCGAGCACTCTTTACACGTAGTCCCATGACACGCCATACACGCTCATTATGAACCCAACTATGCCTGTCCAGAATGTTTCCCTCCCCCATACCACACACACACACACACACACACACAAACACACACGTGCGCACGCATATCACACACAAGGCTTCTTGCATGCACACTCATCCACAAGAGAAAGATCGGCATCCTGCACTTGTCCTTTACCCTTCATCCTTTGTTTGGCTCTGAGAGGTTTCCAGGGAAACCAGAATTAGAATTTGCCTGATACTTAAAGACGAGGCTGAAATGTGTTGTATTGCATCTGCTGCCCGTAATAGATGTAAGCAGCTCAATCTAATCTTAGATGTCAAAAGGGCTTGTTTAATATAATTTCATTTAAATGCATGTTTATTGCAAACAAAAAAGTGCATAAATAACCTTAGTTAGCATTTAGGCGATCCTTTTCTGCATTAAATACTAAAAAATCTATTATTAAAAAAGGCAATTTTATGAGATGCAACACATTAAGTGAACGGATCTGAAATCCAGCATGAGATAAAAACTGCCAGTCTGTGGCCACATTGATTGGACTGGCAAGGCTGCAGAGAAGGGTTGGCTTCGGTAGGAAACAATGTTTCTAAGCAACAGCATCCTGTCAGCTGATCAGCGCAGCCAATCGAACGCAGCCATGTATTCCGGTCAGCCAATGAGCAGGCACTCAGCTTTATTTCTATCTGTGAGGGTTTAGTGTTAGGAGAATATATTTACACACACTGTCCAAGCAGACGGCAGGCAGATCTGTGTTGTTCTGTTTGCTCCACAAAGGCCCTTTTCACTGAACATGACACGAAAAGTCTGTGATAAGGCTTCAGTTTGGGTTTTATTTGTGATGAAGCATGATAATGTGCAACCTGTTGATCTTGGGAAACGTTAAACATTCAAACACATAGTGATTTTTAATTATTATTAGATATTATTTTGAATTTCCTGCAAAATAATTGCTGTTGTTTTTCCTTTCTTTTCAGCAAATCTTGCCTTATTTTGCCTGGGGATGAACAGAATGCACATGCACAAAAGTCATGATGATCAAACGGACATAAATGGATCAGGAAAAGAAGGAATTGTGACTTGAAAAAACAAATGATGGGGAAAAAAATAAGTTTGAAGGAAGCTACAATTACAGCAACATTCCATTATGTTGCTGAGTACCAACTACATTGAGAAGGTAAAAGCTTCTTTTTAAATGTCAAACACAGCCTCTATGCAACGTAAATTTCCAGAAATGTTAAAAAAAACAGCATCTCCGCTGCTTCTGCGCAAAAAGCAACCTTTTAAAACTGCTTTTTCCAATTACGGCTAGCACGCAATAGCTTCGTAATTAAGGCTATATGCCACCGGTTTGAGTGTACTTTTGAGTTTCCACTGGCCTGGCCATTTTCAAGGCTGGAATCTGCACTGAAAGTTTCATTAGTGCAGAATTTGCGATATCCTGGTGCTCTTTGTTTTGCTTCTTTGTCATTAGGCCCTCATATCAGTCTAAAAAAACAGCCTTAAGGACCCTCCATCTTCCACTCGGGCTCTGGATGCAGAGGAAATGAATCTTCCTCGTGCATTCTGCCGGAGAACGAGGGTGGGGGGGATGTAAAACCAAAAAACAAAACCTAAAAGGGAAGATGATGACCCTTGACAAAGAGAAAAGAGCCGAATGAAAGACCATTATTTGGAAAAAATCTCAAATGCAAACCCTATACCATAATGTTATATCTGCCATGTTTTTGGCCCCTAAGCGAAGCGCTTTGGCCCATGGGTAGAAAGTGCACTCAAAACGCCGGCACGTAGCATTTGGAGAGCTCTAATGTTCTTTTTCCATGTTTTTCCACTGGAATACCTTTCATGCTCACAACCTGCCATTACTGAAGATTACAACTTATATAATCTACCAACTGGGTCTCTACATACTTGGGTCGAGGATAATTGGGTACAAATCCATTATCATACTCTCAAGGCCAAGCACACAGGTTTTCTTCTGCGCTCGGTTCTTTCTTTTTCAATTTTTCAACCCTCGTAATCCATTTTGAAGAAAGAACAGTAAATGAATTTGGGCAAATTAGACTTTATCTCATGTTCCCTTTTTGGAGCGCCACATCTGAACTGCTGCAGGTAAGGTTAAAATATTGCATAAAGATATGCATGAACAAATTGGAGAAACGCTTATAATTGCCGTTTCTATTATTACAGTTATTATTAATACTTATGCATTCATTTATAAAAATTTTATCAACAAAAATATAGCATAGTAATATTATGATGAAGTTTAATTGAAATACTATTGCTAGTAGTACTACTAATAAATCAATAAATATTAATGTGTTTCAATAAACAAATAATAAAAATAATAATTATTCTTTTATCATTTGTTTATTTTTGTCTAATAATTATATTGCTAACATTTGTGGTACTTCTATGCATTCATATGTTAAACTATATATATATATATATATATATATATATATATATATATATATATATATGTATGTATGTATGTATGTATGTATACACTCACCAGCCACTTTATTAGGTACACCTGTCCAACTGTTCGTCAATGTAAATTTCTAATCAGCCAATCACATGGCAGCAACTCCATGCATTTAGGCATGTAGACATGGTCAAGATTATCTGCTGCACTTCAAACCGAGCATCAGAATGAGGAAGAAGGGTGATTTATGTGACTTTAAATGTGGCATGGTTGTTGGTGCCAGACCGGCTGGTCTGAGTATTTCAGAAACTGCTGATCTACTGGGATTTTCACGCACAACCATATCTACGGTTTAAAGAAAATGGTCCGAAAAGAGAAAAATATCCAGTGGAAAGACAACAGTAACTCAAATAACCACTCGTTACAACAGAGGTATGCAAAAGAGCATGTCTGAACACACAACACATCCAACCTTGAGGCAGATGGGCTACAGCAGCAGAAGACACCGGGTGTCACTCCTGTCAGCAAAGAACTGGAAACTGAGGCTACAATTCACACAGGCTCACTAAAATTGGACACTAGAAGATTGGAAAAACATAGCCTGATCTGATGACTCTCGGTTTCTGCTGCAGCATTTTAGTGGTAGGGTCAGAATTTGGCATCAACAGCATTAAAGCATGTATCCATCCTGCCTTGTATCAATGGTTCAGACTGGTGATGGTAATGGTGTAATGGTGTGACGGAATATTGTCTTGGCACACTTTGGGCTCATTAGTACCAATTAAGCATTGTAGGCACAGCCTACCTGAGTATTGTTGCTGACCATGTCCATCCCTTTACAGTTAGTCCACATCGTACCCATCTTCTGCAGGCTACTTCTAGCAGTAAAACACGCCATGTCATAAAGCGCAGATAATCTCAGACTGGTTTCTTGAACATGACAATGAGTTCACTGTACTAAAATGGCCTCCACATTCACCCGACCTCAATCCAATAGAGCACCTTTGGGATGTGGTGGAACGGGAGTTCCCCTTCATATGGGAACTTCGACGTGTGTCTGAATCTCAGACAATGGGAGTTGCTAGACGACCAATCGTTCTGAAGATCAAGAAAACGGGCCAATGAAATGCCAATTGCATTGGCGGAGCTTCGCTCCACAGCTGAACCTGATGAGCTCGTTAGGGCTATATCAGTCAGCTGCGGAGGAGCTCCTTCAGAATTGTTGCTTCAGACCCGATCGAGACTGAAGAACCCTTCTGCTACAAGCTGACTTCAAAATTAGAAGAAAGCCCTACCTTCACCAGTGCGGGAGAAGACGCTAGAGCGGCGGTTGAGCTGGGTTTCCTGTCCCCTCTGCGTTTCGCTGGTGACATAAAAGAGCAGTTTTCTAAAAAGAGCAGAATTCCCTAAGAGAGCACACGGTTGTGTAGCGCGTCTTTTTAAAGATGTCGTTCCGACCGTGCGTTTCTGGATGTGGTGGTTTCCTCGCTCCGGATGACAGGCACGAGTATTGTGTCACATGTCTGGGGGTCCAGCATGTTGATGCGGTGCTCGCGGACAGTTCTTGCCCGCACTGCGATGGCTTGACTGTTGCGCAACTGAGGTCGCGGCGAGCCCTTGCATTAGGGCGAGTCACCCCTGCTGCTCCCCGCCAAGCGGTTAGCACACGGGCAGGCCTGAGGGTTACAGTGGGGGCTAATCCGTCGCCTCCGGGCCCGCGGACCCCTCGCTCCTCTTCAGTGCGCTCTGTTTCTGCTTCGAGTGAGGGCGCCGGTCCATCCTCCGGGCTGGCCGCGCTCTCATTAGATGACACCGGAGACGTGATGTCCATCACTGCATCGGAGGGCGGGTTGACATGCTCCGATGATGATCCAGACCCCCTGCCACCCTCCGGGGTTGTCAGCGCGGTCTTGGATTTAGAATCGGACATGTTGGCCGTGTTATTCCGGGCTGCTTCGGCCGTGGGACTGGAGATGGCTTGTCCCCCAGAACCGCGGCCGAACCGCTTAGATGGGTGTTACGTGGGGAGAAAGAAGGCGAGACCTTCCAGACCCCGCGTCCCCTTCTTCCCGGAAATACACAGTGAGCTCACGCAGGCATGGAGGGCACCTTTCTCTGCCCGGTCCTCGTGCGCTCCCGCTCTCACCACTCTTGACGGCGGAGCGGCCCGGGGATATGAGGCGATTCCCCAGGTAGAGCGCGCTATTGCGGTCAATCTTTGTCCGCAAGGCCCCTCTGCTGGGAGAGGTCCACCCAAAATCCCCTCCAAAGCGTGCAGGTTATCTGAGTCTCTCACGGCCAGAGCCTACACTGCTGCGGGCCAGGCCGCGTCCGCTCTGCATGCTATGGCCACCTATCAACGCTACCAAGCCGAGAAGCTGGCCGAGATGCAGGAGAGTGGTTCTTCCCCAGGATTGATGCATGAGCTCCGCACGGCATCCGATTATGCTCTCATGACCACCAAATCGGCTGCTCGTGCCCTGGGTAAGACGATGGCCACATTAGTGGTCCAGGAGCGCCACCTCTGGCTGAACCTGGCCGAGATGAGAGACGTTGACAAGGCTCGCTTTCTTAACGCTCCCATTTCCCAGGCAGGCCTGTTCGGCGACACCGTGGGGGAATTCACCCAGGAATTCTCCGCGGTGAAAGAGCAGTCCAAAGCGGTGGGCGAGATCATCCATCAGCGGGCTCGGAAAACTGCTCCTCCTGCTGCCCGCTTCACCGGCCAGGCAGCAGCGCCGAGCCACTCGCGGGATTACGACGCCCCCGCTCCAGGGCTCCGTTAAGTCCGGTAAACGGACCGCGAAGCGTCCCTGGGACGGGCCATCCGGAGAAAAGGGGACCTGTTCTTCCTCGGTGGGGGGCCGAGGACAAAAGCATCACTTCGAAAACTCTGCTACTGGCCTCCGGGCTGGCAGTGACAAAATTTTCAAAAGAGCCGTTTCCTCTCTCTCCGGATGCGCAAACCCGAGCACTGCCAGTCTGGGACGCTCCGCCTTCCAGCTCGCAGCATCGGGCACTTTCGCCACAGGCCATCAGAGTGCAGCAGAACGGACTCCTTTCTCTCACTCCGGTCTCACCGCGGGATCCAGGGAGGAAGGTAAGAGATATTCTCTTATTTTCAGCTCTTCCTCGGGACGCACAGCTTCTCGGGGCGAGCACTCCCTTCCCGAGCTGCCCCTCCGCTGGCACGTCAATGATCACTCTGATGGTGCCATTAGCGCGCGCCCTGCCGGCTTGGTTAGCGCTGCCCGGCGCGTCGCGGTGGCTCATACGGACGGTCAGACTCGGTTACGCGATTCAATTCGCCGTTCGCCCTCCCAAATTCACGGGCATTCACTCTTCACGGGTCACTCCCGAGAGCGCCCCTGTCTTGCGAGAGGAGATTGCTGCCCTCCTGGCGAAGGGTGCAATCGAGCGGGTCCCTCCAACCGAGATGAGGTCCGGGTTTTACAGCCCGTACGTCATCGTGCCCAAAAAGAGCGGGGGGTTAAGACCAATCCTAGATCTGCGCAGACTGAATCGCCATCTGCACAAGATGCCGTTCAGGATGCTCACGCAGAAACGCTTGCTTTGCAGCGTCCGTCCTCGGGATTGGTTTGCAGCTATAGACCTGAAGGACGCGTATTTTCATGTCTCCATCCTTCCACGCCACCGCCCATTCCTCCGGTTTGCGTTCGAGGGCCGAGCATGGCAGTACAAAGTCCTCCCCTTCGGGCTCTCTCTGTCTCCGCGGGTTTTCACCAAGCTCGCGGAGGGTGCCCTCATGCCGCTCCGGCTCTCGGGCATTCGCATCCTCAATTATCTCGACGATTGGCTTATTATAGCCTCGTCTCGGGATCAATTGAGTATGCACAGGGACAAAGTGCTTCGGCACCTCGACCAGTTGGGGTTTCGGGTCAACCGAGAGAAGAGCAAACTTTGCCCCGCGCAGAGGATCTCTTACCTCGGGCTGGAGCTGGATTCGATCGCTATGGTAGCGCGCCTCTCGGAGGAGCGCGCCAGGTCAATGCTTTCTTGTCTGAAAGAGCTCGACAGGAATATAGTGGTTTCACTGAAATCTTTTCAGAGGCTCCTGGGGCATATGGCATCCGATGCCGCTGTCACGCCGCTCGGGTTGCTCCATATGAGACCACTTCAGCGTTGGCTTCACGATCGAATCCCCAGACGGGCATGGCGCGCGGGTACGCACCGGGTGCACGTCACTCCGCTGTGTCGCCGCACCCTCAGTCCCTGGATGGATTTAGCCTTTCTACGGACCAGTGTGCCCCTAGGGCTAATATCCAGGCATGTTGTCGTATCGACGGATGCCTCCAGCACGGGCTGGGGGGCTGTGTGCAACGAGCATGCAGCCGCGGGTTCGTGGTCCGGACCCCGCCTGCATTGGCATATCAACTGCCTGGAGCTGTTGGCAGTGTTTCTAGCTATCCGCCGCTTTTTACCGGTGCTGGAGCAGAAACACGTGCTGGTCAGGACGGACAGCATGGCGACGGTAGCATATATCAACCGTATGGGGGGTATACGCTCCCGCCGCATGTCTCAGCTCGCTCGCCGTCTGCTCCTTTGGAGTCATACGCGGCTGAAATCGCTGCGAGCCATTCACATTCCGGGCGAGCTCAACCGTGCAGCCGATGCGCTCTCACGGCAGCTAGTGCACCGAGGAGAATGGAGACTCCACCCCGATGCGATCCAGTTGATATGGGCGCGCTTCGGGGAAGCCCAGATAGATCTGTTTGCTTCCCCCGAGAACGCTCATTGCCAGCTGTTTTATTCCCTGACCGAGGCCCCCCTCGGCACGGATGCACTGGCCCACAGCTGGCCATCGGGCATGCGCAAGTATGCGTTTCCCCCAGTGAGCCTAATCGCGCAGACACTGTGCAAAGTCAGGGAGGACGAGGAGCAGGTCTTGTTCGTTGCGCCTCTCTGGCCCAACCGGACCTGGATTTCCGAGCTCTCACTCCTCGCGACGGCCCCTCCCTGGCGCATTCCTCTGAGGGAGGACCTCCTCTCTCAGGGACGGGGCACCATCTGGCACCCGCGCCCAGATCTATGGAACCTCCACGTGTGGTACATAGACGGAGCTCGGAAGACTTAGGTGATTTACCTCCCTCGGTGGTTAACACCATCACTCAGGCTAGAGCACCCTCTACGAGGCATGCCTACGCCCTGAAGTGGAGTCTATTCGCTGAGTGGTGCGCTTCTCGCAGAGAAGAACCCCGAACGTGCCAGATTAGCGTTGTGTTATCCTTCCTTCAGGAGAAGTTGGAGAGTAGGCTGTCGCCCTCCACACTGAAGGTTTACGTGGCTGCCATCTCCGCTCATCATGACGCGGTGGATGGCAACACGCTCGGGAAGCATAATCTAATCATCCGGTTCCTCAGAGGTGCGCGGCGGTTAAATCCACCCCGCCCCCCTCTCGTGCCCTCTTGGGATCTCTCTGTAGTCCTGGCAGGTATGCAGAGGGACCCGTTCGAGCCACTCGAGTCAGTATCACTTAGATTTCTGTCTATAAAGACAGCTCTGCTGACCGCATTGGCATCATTTAAGAGAGTCGGGGATCTGGAGGCATTTTCGGTCGGCGAATCGTGCCTTGAATTCGGGCCGGCCTACTCTCACGTTATCCTGAGACCCCGGCCCGGCTATGTGCCCAAGGTTCCTACCACCCCATTTAGAGATCAGGTGGTGAACCTGCAAGCGCTGCCCTCGGAGGAGGCAGGCTCAGCCCTTTCACTGCTTTGTCCCGTACGCGCTTTGCGCCTTTACGTGGAACGAACGCAAAACATAAGATCCGGTGAACAGCTCTTTATCTGTTATGGTGGTCGGCAGAAGGGAAGTGCTGTATCAAAACAGAGGTTGGCCCACTGGTTAGTTGATGCCATCGCGCTGGCTTATGAATGCCAAGGCGAGCCGCGCCCCCTAAATGTGAGAGCGCACTCTACTAGAAGTGTCGCTACTTCCTGGGCGTTAGCACGCGGCGCCTCTCTCACAGATATCTGCAGAGCTGCGGGCTGGGCGACACCCAATACATTCGCGAGGTTTTATAACCTTCGAGTGGAGCCGGTTTTCTCCAGATTATTGGGTAACCCCGATCAATCTGGAGAAAATTAGACTCAGTGTCAGCAAACGCTTGCTGCGCCAGGCTCCCTAACCCGGAGATACGTGCGCTTTCATTATTCTACTAGTAAGTTTCCCTTTTCAGGCGAACCCTAGAGAATTCCTCCGAGGCCCCCAGCACCTGACTCAGCGGAGGAGTCAAGTGCATGGCTCAGTGTGTTGTACTGGTATGCCCCCTTGTGGTCAACCCACATACTCAGGTTCGGTGCCAGCTATGAGCAATCCCCTCTTTTGGTGATGCTATAGGCATTTCTACCACAGTGTGTTCCCCCTTTCCAGGTGGTCCCGTGTCTTCCCTAACAGCTAACCAGCCTATCGTATGTAGTACTCCCCCTATTCAGGGTTAGTCCATATACTTTATTGTCATCAAGCTCCCCCCTTATTGGGTAGCAGGTGACCTCCGCAGCGTCCTCCCCCTTCGGGGACTGACGCTTTCCCAACGTACTGTCGTATTCAAAAAATTCCTAGTCTATATTAGCTAGGTGAAGGCATTTTACGACTCCCGATAATAAATTATGATTCCCATGTTAATGGTAATTAAGGGCCTAGGGACGTTGGAAGGTTGCGCTTTTGATGATGTCAGTGCGCTCACGCTATGCTTGGCAATCTGCACATCGGGAGCGTGACGGGCTTAGCTGCTGTGGCGTTTTCCATACAGTCTCCCATTGTCTGAGATTCAGACACACGTCGAAGTTCCCATATGAAGGGGAACGTCATGGTTACTTCCGTAACCCACGTTCCCCGAATAGGGAACGGAGACGTGTGTCTCCTCTGCCACAGCACCTGAGTCTCCAGCTGGGAGCTGAGTGATCGGCTCTTCAGCAGGCAATTCTGAAGGAGCTCCTCCGCAGCTGACTGATATAGCCCTAACGAGCTCATCAGGTTCAGCTGAGGAGCGAAGCTCCGCCAATGCAATTGGCATTTCATTGGCCCGTTTTCTTGATCTTCAGAACGATTGGTCGTCTAGCAACTCCCATTGTCTGAGATTCAGACACACGTCTCCGTTCCCTATTCGGGGAACGTGGGTTACGGAAGTAACCATGACGATTCGCATCATAGATGTGCGGCCAACAAATCTGCAGCAACTGCTTGATGCTATCATGTCAATATGGACCAAATTCTCTTGAGGAATCTTTCCAGTACCTTGTTGAATTTATGCCACAAAGGATTAAGGCAAGTAAGGTTTACCTAACAATGTGGCTGGTGAGTGTACTGTATAAATATCAGCAAGGATCCAACCCATTCAGGATACAGATTGTTTGTGCCCCTTCCAAGATACAGGACAATAAAGGCACAAACTAACAGACTGAGGAATAGTCTCTTTTCAAGAGTAGTAGCCTGTATTTTCCCCTAATACACACACACACACACACACACACACACACATGATATTACAATGACAGTAAAGTGTCTAATGTCTAGTCTATATTAAGTTGAAAACCTCAATATTTGTATTTTACAAAAAATATATTTTATATTTGTAATATATACTCATGGTCTGTAGGAATTAAAGTGATAAACTCACCTTGTCAATCACAAAAATCTTTAAAAAGGAAATATATTAATTAACATTCTTGATTTTCTACATAGTTGGTCATTTTTAACATTGAAGTTCAATTTGTGGAATGAAAGTTAAAAACCCCCTCACCATAATAATTTGTAATAACCAGAAAAGCACCTCCATTAGTGGTGTTCTGTAAAGATTTATTGACCTCTGTCCTAATCATCGCGGAACTACCCTGCCAATTGACATTTAAAAATGGTTTGTTAATATCATAATTTTAAACATTTTTTTCTGGAAGACGAGCATGCCGTCTATTGAATACGGAATTAAAAGTGTATTTACAAGTCCAAATGCGCCATAAAACGTGGAAGTGAAAAGGCATTTTGAGTGTTCGTCATTTTTTTCTATGGCAGAAAGGCAAGACAAAAGAGTGAGATGACCTCATCTGTCACTGCTTTGCCTTTTCGGTGTACTCTGCTAATGGGTGCATAAATGGGAAGTGCTTTGTCCCTAATTATCCGTTCTAAATTTCCCTTTTGTTAGACCTCTCGCCAACCTAAACCAACCAAGAAATTTCTTCTACCTGAAAAGTAACAAATTCAGATGATTTTTATGTGCTGTGTTCAAATAACGCCTGATGCTGGCCTTATATACTGGCAAAACATATGTTTTTTGGTAAAACATGGTGACTAATAAATAAATAAAGGTATTTAAAGCTTCTTTATACAGTTTACAATAGGGGAGTAAAAGACGTTGAGACTAAAAGCCTTCTTCATTGTGTCTATTCACTGCTCATTAGGTAATCTTATACTCAATTGTGAGTGTATTATTAAGCTGCTGCCACGTAACTTCTGACGGATTGCTCCATCTTAACGGATCAGTCTTTGGTTTTCATTTAAAAAAAAACTTAGATCTTTAGTAAGAATATTACTATTAAGTATTATATTAAAGTATCTATCTATCCATCCATCCATCCATCCATCCATCCATCCATCCATCCATCCATCCATCGTTCATTTCCAATGATAACAATGTGATGAGCATGCTACATGAAAAAAAAACATACTTGTATTTAATTTTTAAAATTTTTTTTATATAAATGTTTGACCATGGTATGTGAAGTAAAACTGTGATTGCACAAATGGTAATCTGTGGTAGTGATAACGTTATAATAATTTATGCTAACATTAGTATTAAACATGCAGTTATAACATGATATTCATATTGAAAACATGCTATTTAATGTTAGCACTGTGCCAAACATGCTAGCATTATGTTGAAACAGAAAACTGTTCGTTAACATGCTAATTCATGCTAGCATGGTGCAACATACTAAACTTGCAAACACATTGGTAAAAAATGTGCTAAATGCTAAATCTTTTTTTGGTCATTCCCTTTGCTATCTTTAACTGAGTTAATCTTAAAACTTTAAGCTTAAATTTAAAACTTAAGCTAAGATTAAAGATTTTCATCAGATTTATCTGTTGCTACACAAACAATAAACAACTTAAATAAATAAAATAAATAAATAAACAAAAAATACTCTACACATCATAAATATTGTACCCGGAAGCATCGGCCAATTAACCATATGGGTTAATTGGCAAGTGCCCCAAGATAATAATAATTTTTAAAAAATTATATTTATAGGACTTTTAAACACATCTGTGCTGAGTTGGCATGACAGACTTCTTGGGAAGTTGGGCAAAACCACCAAAAACAATAAGTTATTGGACAAGCAGCAGCTAAGTGGGAGTGCTAGACTAAAATTTAAAAGGTTTAAAGAAAAATACATTTAGCTAATTACCATAAATTGGGGTCACTTGTGTACTTGTTGTTGGGGGAACTTGTGCACTTGTTGCACAATGAGGTATTGATTCACTTAGAAGAGAAAGACAAAAATAATGCCTCAAAATTGTCTACCTTGATAAAACATCACAGCTTTTAATAAATCTATGATATTCAGAAAATTATTAGAAATTACTTTTGTGGCAATAGGGAAGCCCATATTTGATCTGTGAATTAAAAGTTTGTTTGTTCTCATAACACGACCTTAGAAACAAAGATTTTAAAACAGTGTTTTGTTTTTTTACAGCAGTGCCAGATTTTTTCTTTAACGTGCTAGTTTTTTTTTTCTTCAGCAAGATTTCTGAGAAGTAAATTTTGGTTGTTTTCTGACAAGTTCCAATAAATTAAATCCATCCTAAACCAGCATGAAGTGATTTGCAAGTTTAAACTAGTGTTTCGTTAATCTTCCAGATTTTCCAACTAAAAGAACTTGAAGCCAACTTAAAATCAGCTAACAGACCATGTTGGGAGCTAGCAAACTACAATTTAGCTTACCCAATTCACCTGTACCGCATATCTTTGGACTGTGGGGGAAACCGGAGCACCCGGAGGAAACCCACGCAACCACGTGGGTGCGTGCAAACTCCACACAGAAATGCCAACTGGCCCAGCCGGGAATCGAACCAGCGACCTTCTTGCTGTGAGGCGAACGTGCTACCCACTAGGCCAATGTATAATTTGTCACTGACAATCATATCCTTACAAGACCCAACTTAATAGCAACGTAGTGGACTACAGACTACACATTAATGCAGATATACAAGTTTAAAGTTACTTTTAGCAAGATATTAAACGATTTGTCAATTCAAATCGTTTACCTCAGATATGTAGTTGCGCTGTTTCGCCGCTGCTGAAGGGGGCGCTCTGACACTCTGTGCGTCTCGAGTTCACTGTTTATCCGCAGAGCGTGCCGATGCCTGTTACTTCTTCCGGCGGTGAGACAGCGAGCAAGCATCTAAACTTATTTACACTCAAGAGTAAACTTTTGAACAGTACCCAACCTCCATTTTCAGACGTCTTCGCTCTCATGTTTTGTTTAATGCGGGTGTATGTTGTTTCTTAGCCCTGCTCGTGGTGTCAGAGAGTCAAGCTGCACAGATTTTAACATGAGACAGTTTTAAATGAACATGCAGGTAAGATGTCCACAAATGACTCGCATTAGTATCTTTTTTTGTTTATAGCGATGCTTTAATTGTGATTCAGTCTGAAGACGAGCTTAATTGTTAAGCTATGGTGATAGAATTAAGTCGAAAAATCAAATAGCGGGAACATATTTCTTTGTTATCTGTTTATTATTATATGAAGTATTATATAAAACTGTTATGTAGGAAGGGGCTTTATGTTTATTAACTGTTTAATTTATCATTTGTGTTTAATTTTTCCTTTGCTGTGGTGAAGGCTTTGCATTTATTAACCTGATTATTGTGATCTTGTCTAATACTGATTAAATTTCTCTTATTATCATGCTATTTTTTTATTATAAAATGTGTCATAGGAAATAATTTTGTAAGGGGGTCTGTTGTGTATTTAATAACTTGATTAATTTCTCATTTGCAGCGGTAAAGCCATTATTATGGCTCTCACTCTGCCTGTCAGTTTGTTTTATTTGTTTTGTTTATACATCTGCTGGGAGATCGGCCTTTACTGTGGAGTCTTATTTCCACCACATGATTAAAACAAGTTGATTCAACTCAGGTTTAGGTTTAGCAATGCTGGCTTTTATCCCCATTTTTGTTCTTATGTAAACACTAATTTTCCATTTATTTAGAAGTGCGAGATGTAAACCTACCTGCCTTTCCTTTCTAATTTTCTTTAATTAGCCTTTCTTTTAACTTTTTCTTTTTAACTTTTATTTCCTTTTTCATCATTCTTTCTATTACATTTTCTTTTTTTCTTTTATTTGTATTTATATTTCCCCCCCCCCAGGAAGGTCCTATTGACATTAACAAAAATCTCTTCTTCTAGGGAGTCCGAGCTTTGTATTTGTAAATTCTTTATCTGCATCTGTAAGCTCATATTTTTAAGATATAAACCCATTTGTAAATTTGGCGTTGCTGGTCGTTACTGTTTTGTTAATTGAATATTCGTAAATTTTAAACTTTTTTTTTAATTATTATTATTTTTTTTAGAAGGTTTGAAAAAAAAGTTTTATAATTGCAATTTTGAAAATTCAGTCTGTCAACTCTTAATTTTAAAATGTGTAATTATGGTATTACAAGTTGCTAGGAAAAGTGATAATTTCAATTACGAAATAATTTCAATTTCAAAATATAAAATTGTTTACAGATTTACATTTTTCTGATCCCATAACTTTGCTTATTAGTTTTGGAAAATGTAAACAGTTGTTTCAAGATAATGTTAACATATATTTCCTCTGTGAATTTATGTTTAAAGTTTTTACTGCAAATGTCACATCCACAACGCTGGAATTGTTCAATTACTTCTTTTTTTTCTCTTGTTGGAGAAATGAGCTTCCATGTCTGTCTGCTCGCCAATTAACACATTTGTAATTAAATTTTTATTTATTTTTTATTTCAATTCAGTTTAAGTTTACTTGTACAGGACTTTTCACAATAATGATCTTTTCAAAGGAGCTTTACAAAAGGTGCACATTATTACATAACAGCCAAAATCAGAAAAGTTAAGGAGTTGTGTAAGGGTTGGCAGTGTATAAATGTAGTTAACCTGCAGTAAATAGTGTCTTTCCAAAAGAAATAATATTTACATGTAATAATACTACATTTACAAGTGTATTTGTGTATAAGCTGTTTGTTCTAGTTTGGTTGGCATAATTTCTTCCTATTTAAGTCTGTCTTTATTTTTTGCAGTGGTAAAGCTGTTATAATGGCTGCTCACCACCTCCACCATCCCCACCACCACCATCACCACGCAACATCAGAAGACGATTTCCCTACTCTCAAACCAAGACGCATCCAAAACCAGAATGTGGTCCACCGGCTAGAAAGGCGTCGGATTTGCTCTGGCCCAATTGGTGCTCACTGGTACCGCGTGCGCTGCTTCCACCAAAACCTGTTCCCAAACTTTACAGTGGTGAACGTAGAGAAGCCGCCCTGCTTCCTCCGCAAGTTCTCGCCCGACGGACGATGCTTCATCGCATTCTCCTCCGATCAAACTTCCTTGGAGATCTACGAATACCAAGGATGCCAAGCTGCTGAAGACCTTCTCCAGGGACAAGAGGGTGAAACACTAGCCAACGGAAACGACCAGCGTTCCCTCAACATCAGAGGTCGACTCTTTGAACGATTTTTCTCTCTACTTCACGTCACCAACGTGGCCTCCAACGGCGAGCACTTGAACAGAGAGTGTAGTCTTTTTACTGACGACTGTCGTTATGTAATCGTCGGCTCGGCTGCTTATTTACCTGAAGAACCTCATCCGCACTTTTTCGAGGTGTATAGAAATAATGAATCGGTGACGCCCAACCCAAGGTCTCCCCTTGAGGACTACTCTCTGCACATCATAGACCTGCACACGGGACGGCTGTGCGATACACGTACCTTTAAGTGTGACAAAATCATCCTGTCGCACAACCAAGGACTGTACCTGTACAGAAATATTCTGGCAGTGCTTTCTGTGCAACAGCAGACCATACATGTGTTTCAGGTGAGAGTTAACTCGAAAAGACTTAACTGTTCAAAAAAAAATTTTTTAAATGCTTTTTAAATAGTTTTTATACTTTTACGTTTTTACGTGGACCATGTTTTGAACTTCGCTATCATGCAAATTCAAATTGCAATATTACCAAAACCAAACTAAAAGAGAGAGAGAGAAAGAAGGAGAAAAGTATTGTTTTTAGGTGTGTGACTAATTTCAATTTGGCTAGAAGCACCATCACTTGTAGGAACATTGTCATTTGATATTTTTTATAATTTTTTGGGGCAAAAATAAATATGGAAAATGCTTTTCCTTAAAAGAATTTGAAATGTTATAAACGTTATATTGGACTAATTTTCTAAAATTAATTTTGGACATTAATGTTATGGACATTTTTAGACAATTTAGAATAGAATTAATAACTTTTAAAAGGAATTTTCTATACCTTTTGTACAAATATAAATTGCAAATTAAAAAAGATATATGTATTTCTAACTTAAAATATTAAATGCATGTAAATACTAGTTATTTTGTTTACATATGAAATACATTCTTATTGTAGATTTTATTAAACAAATAGGCAAGCAGGTGAAGCATATTTGAATCCTTGTCATCTTTTTATTCTTAATATCACATAATTTTTTTTTGGAATGCTTCTATTTTTTTATATGCAGATAAATTAAAAATTTCTTTAAAAATATATTAAAGATTTTATATCAGTGTAAAATATATTCCTAAAACATTATTGACTTGATTATCAAAAAAAAAATTTTTGGTCTGAGCACGGAGCCCTGATGGATACCATTAGTTTGAGATTAGCTATCATCACTTGCTTAACTTACTCTATTATACAAATAAATTGTCATTTCCCTTTTTTTATAGAAAAGAAATCGCAAAGGTGCTTCTCAAAAAATTATTTTGTTTTCCTATGTCTTAAAACTAGCGATTTATCAAATATTTGTAAAGTTATGCATTGGTTAAGTGGTTTTCCCACTAAATTACTATTTGCTGAATTATTTACCCTAATATATCATTTGCATTGAAATGAATAAGTTCTTCCTTCTAACTAGGTTACATCAGAAGGCACCTTCCTTGATGTCCGCACCATCGGTCGTTTTTGTTACGAGGACGACCTGCTCACTCTGTCCGCCGTTTACTCTGAGGCTCAAGCTGAAGGCCAGCCCGGCTTTTCCCGCTTGTACAAGGAAAAAACCATCAACTCCTTAAAGCACCGTCTGCTGGTGTACCTGTGGAGGAGAGCAGAGCAGGACGGCAGCGCCACAGCCAAACGCCGCTTCTTCCAGTTCTTCGACCAGCTCAGACAGCTGCGTATGTGGAAGATGCAGCTTCTGGACGAGCATCACCTGTTCATCAAGTACACCAGCGAAGACGTGGTCACGCTGAGAGTCACAGATCCTTCTCAGGTAAAAAAAAAAATAATAATAATTGAAATGATTAAGATGTGCATGCACTGGAGTAAGAGGAGGCTAAATCAGATATGCCTTTGCTGGCGTCATCCCATCTCTAGCAGTTTAAGGATCGTTATCATTTTGTTGTGAATCTCTATACTGGTGGGATTTGGGTTGCGTTATGTTTAGTGTATCAGTTAAGCGTAAAGCAAGTGTGTAAACTAATGCTGGCCGATTTTTATCAGTCATGGTTTTGCCAAAGTGTTATCTTAAAATTGAAAAATTTTGTTGTTTTTTTAAATGGAAGTGTTAGTAAATGTACAATTAGACCAAATAATGAAACGCCATCATAAAACGTAGTATACTTATTGTTTGACATGAATTAGGGCTGCAAAATATATCATTTCAGCATCGTTATCACAATGTGATCGTTCACAATAGTCACAACGTGCAATGTTGAGTGTGGATTATAATTTATCATTACGCCAGTGTTTTTTTGAGGCGTGTGGCTGTGTTATCGTTTTTGAAAGCGTTCAGGCATGAGAAATTGTACTGTTTGTAACTTGACTATGACTATGCAGTGTTATTTTACATTTGATTATTTGATTACTGTATACATGAATACAGTTTGACACCCAAACGCTGTCTATTTAATCGATACTGACATTTTAAAAACATCCATTTCCCGTTACCATTTGAGCAATATTGAGCGCATTCTTAAACAGCGCTGATATGTCATTGTGTTCACATGCTCAACAGAAAGAACTGTGATTGGCTGTGAATGTCATCAGTTCACCAAACTCACCGCTGCTTATTGAGTGTAACAATAGATACAGGAACACTGAAGCATTTTAAAGCCATGAAGATCAGCTGATCTGTTTATAAGCTGACATACGGGCGCTCTGCTGATGAATGGACTGATCTGCCAGGCTTTAAAATGCTCCAGAAGAAGTCTGTAATATTTGCCTTCGTATTTAATTCATAATTTCTGCAAAAGGTGGTACATTTAATTTACACTGTTATCTGCTTGATGGATTGCACACTTGCTAGGTAGTTTAATTTATAAAGTTTAAAAAAAACACAATATAAACTGCTCTCTCTTGATTCTCTGCTTGGTTTTAGCCCTCTTTCTTCGTGGTCTACAACATGCTAACCACGGAGGTCATTGCAGTTTTCGAGAACACTTCAGACAAACTTCTGGAGCTTTTCGAAAACTTCTGTGACCTCTTCCGGAACGCCACTCTCCACAGCGAGGCTGTACAGTTCCCCTGCTCAGCTTCCAGCAACAACTTCGCCCGCCAGGTGCAACGCAGGTGAGATATAAATGCAAGGCCTGCTCGTACGCTGCAAATTGATGGTGGAGCCAGAGGAGGCCTGCCTCACTTTGTCTAACAAAAGGCTACAACAATGACTCAGTGCAATTGTGCTTCTCTCCGTATTGGGTGGGAATTCGCTCATGCCGACACCTTTTGATATTAAAAACCTAATTATGTAGACCTCTCAGGTAGAGGTTTCTTTAAAAAAAAAAGAGAGGGAAAGAGAGAGTGAGGTTTTTAATAAACTCTCAGTTACCCAGAGCGCAGCAAATACACTTCAAACAGTTTGGGGTTGCTAAGATTTTGAAGTTTTTTGAAAGAAGTTGAATCTTCTCACTAAAGTTGCATTTATTTGATCAGAAATACAGTGAGAACAATACTTTATTCCTTAAATAAGTAAAAGATAAAAAGAAATACATTTTTATGAACATTTTAAATATTAATAATATATAATATAATATATATTGTGTTTACTGCCACTTTTGAGCAATATAATACATCCTTTCTGAATGAAAATAATAAACGGTTCAATGCATTGTTCAATATGGAAAACCGAGAGCTATTATTTCTTCAGTGATTATTTTAAAACTATTTCTTTTGGGACAAATCAAAATCATAAAAAGACAAAAACATCCTTTTTAAACATAAACTAAATTTCTGTGTTAAAGGACAGTTCTATTGCTAAATAAGCTGTTCTTTGTGTGTGTGGAAGAAAAAGACAAATCCATTTCTCAGTGAGTATAGGCAATGTGTTTTGGTGCATTTAAACAAAACAGATTTATTAATCAGATATATTTATTAAAATTATAATTTAGTCACCAAGCATATTAAGAAATTAAGAGAGAATACAATTAAATTCAAGCTAAATATTGCAAAAATAAAAATAATTACAACCTACCAAATTTCAAAAACTCTTTTTGAGTTTTTTTTGTTTTGTTTTTTTTTGCTTCGTTTGATTTTTCCTCTTTTTTAAAATGTGTATTCAATATTTTTCTATAACATATCAATTTAGGTGTACTTGTTTTTGGACCATTATCGTAAGTTATTTTGTTAGATGTGCTCCAGATTTGGCTTCAGTACTGACTAATCTAATGTATATGCACACAAATAATATTGTATAGCTTCCTATTAAACATATGTTTTGAAAGATAGATTTGGGAGGGGTGTACTTGTATGTGCTGAGCACCGTATATGTATTTTGTTTTTCAGTAGAACTATAAAGAACCATGATTCATAAGTAGGAATCTTCATGTGCAAAAAATTCCACAGATTTCCGCAGATTTTAAGCCCATCGAGTCTATTTATTCGCATGTATAAATGTGTGTACATTTTAGATTTATTCAGTTTTCAAATTAATTTCAGTAATATTATTGACTTATATGAAAATGTTCATATGATTTATTTACAATGCAAATTGTCTTTTTCTCTTATAGGCTTATAAGAGATTTGCTTTGTTTACCAATTAAGCGGATCTAATAGAATTGGCATTGTAAACATTAAATAAATGTTAAAAGGTAATATTTTCATTATTTTTTTATTTCATATATTAAGTTTTTAGTTGTGATGCTCCTAAAATCCTTCCCCATAAATCTGCAGATTTGTTACAAAATTCTGTGCAGAAATAGGAAAAAATTTCTGCAGATTCTGTCTGGTCCTAGTCATAACATGCAAAACACTGGCTTTTGGCATTGTAAGAATAAAACCAACCAACCAAACAAACAAAAAACAGGCAAAACAAAGTTGTAGGTATTAATTTTGTTTTGCGTTTGTGTTTTTTCAACTTAAAAAAAATGTAAGTGCCATAGTTTGACTTAAAAATCTTTTTAATGCTTTACTCAAGAGACATCTTGGGTGGTGTGAGGGTAAGTAAATTAATATAAAAATATTATTATTATTTTAAAATTGTGCTCAAATAAATATAAATTGAGTCATGTTAAATAAAAACATCAGTACTAAGTGACAAGTTCTCTTTTCCATTTTAATCAAATGCTTTGTCCTTGGCTTGATTTCTGACTCATAGGCTTTATGCTGTGTCATTTATTAGTCTCATGGCCTGCACGTTATTTATGGAGCCGTTTGTTTGTTCCCAGGTTTAAAGACACCATCGTGAATGCCAAATACGGAGGGCACACAGAGGCGGTGAGAAGGCTCCTCGGGCAGCTGCCCATCAGCGCTCAGTCTTACAGCAGCAGCCCTTATCTGGATCTCTCCCTCTTTAGCTATGATGACAAGTGGGTGTCCGTCATGGAGCGACCCAAGACCTGCGGAGACCATCCCATAAGGTAGCACTCTGCTTACAAAACATCTCTTCAGTTAAGCAGTTTATATTTATTTATTTATATTTATTTAATTTTAATTTTTAATGTAAAAAATTTATTTTTTAATCTTTAATTAAATAAATTTCAATTTCATTCAATTTATTTTAATTTTATATATTTTTAATGTTTTATTATTTCAATTTTATTTAAATTAAATTAAATGTATTTTAATTTTATTTTTTTATTCATTTTTTTTTCTTAATTTTTAATAAAAAAATTTTTATGTCATCTAAAATGTGCTGGGAAAACTTTGCTGTCACATTGCAAAGTGAATTATATAATGCACAAAAGAAGATCTATGCATTTTTCAAGTGTGCTTCACACAGGTGAGTAGGCTTGACAAACCACCTGTAGAAACGCACATCTCTCTAGATGCAGACACTTAAACTTGCAAGGACTTAAGTAAATGTACCACAAACTATTTTGCTCTACTTGTTTTCTTCAACCTTAAATACCTCTTTTCCAAAATGTCTTGTACGATATTATGTCTTATGCAAAAGTGTTGTCTTAGGTTATTATGGTTAAATATTTATAGTTATCTTTAAGATTAACACTTGCATCCAGTGTTATGTTCATATTTATGATTATGTTTATTTATGTAGCACCGTGGAGCTGCAAGACATGACTTTTCATTCCTCTATATGCCCACACGTAAGGGAATGACAATAAAGCTCAACTTTACTTGTAGACCACTAAAAAGACTGAAAACCATTTGAGCTTGATCTCTATATAAATGTTTGGGGTTTTTCCTCAGGTATTTATAATAATTAAATAGCATAAATCCTACTATTCAGTCAGCAGTTACATGAAACAATTCATTCAAAACCGCTGATTTATTAAAAAGCGAAAACAGTTGACGTGGCATAGTTCAGGTGATTTCAAATGTTATTGACAAGGGACCACTTTGCTCCGTTGTTTGTGTGGATTTTTAGGGCTTATTAAGTATTTGTTTGGGTAAAATATGTTAGCATATTTATTTTAAGAATATTGTCATGTAGAGATTTTTTGGATCATAATAACAAAATTATTATTATTATTATTATTTTTTTTCATTTTTTTTTTACGAGATGTAAAATAAGTCTGATGTCACCAGAGTGTGTATGTGAGGTTTCAGCCCAAATTTTAATAACTATTTGTAAATGCATCTTTTAGGCTTTGGACTGGCGCTTTAAATTTAAATAGGATTCAAATGTGCTCTTCTCAAAAAGAAGGCGGAGTTGCGCTGCAGATTCAAAACTCCAGCGGCGGAAGGCTGCTTCTCACTTAGGGCTATCTATGCTAATGAGAAAGAGATTGTCACTAATGGGCAGGGCTTTCCCCCTCTGGTGACGTGCACAAAAGGAGAATGTCAATCAAAGTATTTCTACAGACTGTTTTTATGAAGTGTGATTATAATAAAATGGAATTAATGGATTTGTACCATTAGTGGCTAGATATAGTTTCAACTTTGTTTTTAGAAGTTAGAAAGCGTAGGAATGTGTTGTTTAAAATTAATTGTAACATGTCTGGAAACATGATGTTTTTGTTTTGTTTTGCTTTTTTTATTTATTTTTTTATTTATTTTTTTTGCATAAAGTCATTACATGCAACATTTTTATTTTAAAATGGGAAACGTCATCAGCAGTGAGAATAAAACTAAAAATGACCTTTTAGTAAAACACTATTCTACATTTGTAAATCCAAAAAAAAATAAATAAATAAATAAATTCATAATGTTGACTACTAAAAGCAAGCCACTCAGACAGTATTAACTTGTTGTTTGCTAAAATGTTTATAAAATCAACATCAGATTAGCAGTATTCAGGAAAACATCACTATTGCTTCTGTGAGATTACATACTATATCACATCTTGTATAAAAGACTATATCGCATCTTGAATTATTAATTAATATAATAAGCATTTTGCCATCATGACTGCCTTAATCCTTTGTGGCATAGATTCAACAAGGTATTGAAAATATTCCTTAGATATTGGTCCATATTGACATGATAGCATCACGCAGTTGCTGCAGATTTGTTGACTGCACATCCATGATGCGAATTTACCGTTTCACCACATCACGAAGGTGCTCTATTGGATTGAGCTCTGGTGACTGTGGAGACCATTTGAGTACAGTGAACTCATTGTCATGTTCAAGACACCATTTGCGCTCACAGAACTGCCGCTCACTAGATTTATTCTATTTTTCGGACTATTCTCTGTAAACCCTAGAAATGATTGTGCGTGAAAATCCCAGTAGATCAGCAGTTTCTGAAATACTCAGACCAGCCCGTCTGGCACCAACAACCATGCCATGTTCAAAGTCACTTAAATCACCTTTCTTCCCCATTCTGATGCTCCGTTTAAACTGCAGCTGATCATCTTGACCATGTCTACATGCCTAAATGCATTGAGTTGCTGCCATGTGATTGGCTGATTAGGAATTTGCATTAACGAACAGTTCGACAGGTGTACCTAATAAAGTGGCCGGTGAGTGTGAATATTCTGCTTTTTATAATTTAAATTATAGGGTCATTCTAACACACACCATCACAGTGTCAATGCTTTTGAACTCTCATTACATATTTGTATTTTATTTTATTTTTTTGGGAAGTGACTGACACATTCGATAATGTCAACCCACATATGATTAAAACAACAATTATACTACATCATAAATACCACACACACCTAGCTACGATTTATTTTCCACAAAAATACATTATGTACATTGTACTCGGGTGCAGCAATCCTGAATATTTAGCTTGCATTCTGCTCCTGCGTGCTTAAGTATAGACGAGTCCTGAGATTGTTGACAAAGCCAGTGAATTGCAGAAGAGGCCAGAATGTACGCCCACTTTTCCAGTATAGTGAAAAATGAGGCCCAGCGTGAGGCCTGCATCAACTTCCTTGTTAAATCTTGAAACACTGAAGTGTAATTTCATGCCGTGACAGGCGATCTTTAAAACACTTTCTGAGAGCTCTCAAAAAACCTTTCCTCTGACAAATGTTACCATAATTCACTGATGTACCAAACCATGTAAAAATACACAGTTTTCTTGCTGTCGCCTTGCGGTTTTTACCTTCATAATAAACTGCCACTGCTTTTTTCTTTCTTCTTTTTTTCCTGTCCTGCAGGTTCTATGCGAGAGATTCGGGGTTGCTGAAATTTAAGATCCAGGCAGGCCTGCTGGGAAGACCCATTAACCACACCGTCAGGAGACTGGTCGCTTTCACCTTTCATCCCTTCGAGCCCTTCGCCATCTCCGTGCAGCGGACTAACGCTGAATACGTTGTCAACTTTCACATGCGGCATGGATGCGTATGATAATGCATGCGTGAGTACAAACTTGTGATTTAAAAGACTTTTTTTGTTCCTTTTATGCATCTTTTTTTATATTAAAGTTTTATTTATTACAAATGTGATTTGTGTGTTTACACTAAGTGCTTTTATATGTGGATTTTTTGCTTTTGTTTTACCCAATTGCAACATGCAAAATAAAACGGGTTTGTGATACTTATGTTACAGTATTTCCCAGGTTTCCTGTCTTTTCTCATTGAAAGTGTGAATGTTGATGTTATTCAGCGTAGTTGTAATGGACTGGACATTAATTAGATACTTGAGTTTCTGTAAAATATGTTTTTGTTTGCTAAATGTAATCCTCCCTGGCCAAAATCCCCTTTAATTTTCCAAATTCATCTTTTTATCATCAATTTAACAAACAATTTAATACAAAAGTGTGTTTTAATGGACTTTACGTTAATTATATATATATTTTTCTATTTAAATATTTTCAGATTCAGTTACGTTCTGTTTTAAATGATTTAAATCACCTTACTTAATCAATTTAACATCAGTTCATTAAGAATTTAACTATTAAAAAAATAAGTTTTAATGGACTTAACAATAATTAGATACTTGATTTTCTGTAAAATACTTTTTGTTTGCGAAATGTAATCATTCCTGTCCAAATTCGCCTTTTTTCTGTTTTAAATGTTTGAAATCACATAACTTGCTCAATTTAACATCTGTTTATTAAGAGTTTAACAAAACAGCATAGGTTTAATGGACTTTAATTAGATACTTTGGTTTCTGTAAAATATGTTTTATTGTTTGCTAAATGTAATCATCCCTGCCAAAATTTACTTTTTTTTATTCTGTTTTAATTTTTTCATATTCATAGTTTTTCTGTTTTAAATTATTGAAATCAGATAACTTGCTCATTTTAACATCTGTTTATCAAGAATTTATATATAAAAATAAAAAAGCATAGTTTTAATGGACTTTACATTAATTAGATACTTGGGTTTCTGTAAAATATTTTATTATTTGCTAAATGTAATCGTCCCTGCCCACTTTTTTTTTTTCAGTTGTACTTTTCTAGATTGTTTTTTTTTTCTGTTTTAAATGATTGACATCACATACTGTCAGTTTAACATCCGTTTATTATGAATTTAACTAAAAAACACAGTTTTAATGGACTTTACATTAATTAGATACTTGATTTACTACAAAATATGTTTTGGTGTTTGCTAAATATGATCATCCCTGCCCAAATTCACCTTTTTTATTGTTTCAATTTTCCAGATTTAGTTTATTTAAATTTTTTTCAGTTTGAAATGATTGAAATCCCATAACTTACTCAGTTTAACATTTGTTTATTAAGAATTTATCTAAAAAAATCAACACATAGCTTAGTTTTAATGTACTGGAGATTAATTAGATACTGTAAAATATGTTTTTTTTTTGTTTGCTAAATGTTCTCATCCCTGCCTAAATTAGCTTTTTTCTTTTAAAACTTTTCAGATTCAGTTTTTTTCTTTGAAAAAATTATTAAAATCACTTACTTTCTCAATTTAACATCAGTTTATTAAGAATTTAACAAAAAATACATATTTTCTTTACAAATTACTACTATTACCATTACTATCTTTTATTCCTGTTAAAATTAAAATGTGGAAACAATTATGTAGTTAAAATATATTATTATTATTATTATTACTATTATTATTATTATTATTATTATGGTTTATAGTAGTAGAAAAAAAATCGTATTACTTTGAGAAGGTTCTACTATACATTGTAAATATATATTTGTCATAGTTTCTATAAATTAACTGAGACTTTTGTTTCAAAATAACACAAAGACGCTTGCAGAATTTGCCGCATTCTCACAATATACAGCTATTTTTTTATTAGTTTAGTAATGGTTCCATTCGCATTCACTAAATCAGGGCTCTGAACGTTACCTACTTAAAAAGCTGAGAAAGTATAGAAAAATCTAATGAACCGTTTTACCCTACAAAAGCCTAATGAAATCTTCCATTACCTGCCCTACTTGCACAAACAACAACCAACCAAACAAACAAAAATGCAGCACTCCAGAACAATTAAACTAATTCTGACTCTGATTAATTCCCCAAATCATTTCCAAATTATGTGATTCCTTTTAACAATTTCAGGAAGTAATATAAATAGTGACAGCACTACTTTTGATTCATTAAAATTCAGCAACATTCTGCGTTATACAGCTAATTCAGTTCTTATGACCAGTTTCCACAATTCCATTCGCATTTTCACTAAATTACAGACCTACTGCCATTTTTAAATAGCCGAGAAACAGCTAATGCCCCCTTTTAGCAGTTTTACCCCAACAAAAGCCTAATGAAATAGTTCATCTTCCATCTCCCACATACCTGATCGACATTAACCAAACTGAAAAAAACAACAACAACGAAAAACTAATTTTGCAATTGATTCATTATAGCCAGTTTACTAAGTGAGAGGCTTCCCTGTGGGAATACGATTGTTCAGTTTGGTAGAGCAGAGGTTGAAGAAAATGCATCTGTTTTAACAAGCACTTCAGCACTGATTGAAGGACAATTTCAATACAGGAGGAAAAAAAAACAACATTTACCCCCATCTCTCTCTCTCTCCCTCCCCGTTTTCATAACGAAGAAAAAAAAAACACAATTAGAACTAATAAATCGAACACGTAAATCCCAGACGACTTTTATTTGGAGTCGCCCGTCTCAGTGGGAAAGGAGCATGTCAAATCTCCCCCCACCGGCCTGAAAGCTTTTCTTTTCTTGAAGTTCGCCAGAGTGCCATTTTTTTTTCCTCCTTTTTCTTTTTTTTGAGTGGACCCCTAAGTGCAACTACTGTAAGTGTAATCATTCTCTCAAGGCTTTATGAATACGAATCCCTGATATCCCGCTAGTTACTGACAGAAATTTCCCCTGTCCGGCAAGATGAGCGCGTTCTTGTAGGTGCTCCAGGCGCGGTTGTGCGCGAGGCCCCTGAACGCAGGAATGAATGCTTTTAGCCGCGGACTGGATTGAAAAGTGTGATCCTAGGGTTCGGCGTGGGCGGGTTGTGGGAGGGTGTCGACTGTGCTTCGTAGGGCTTCTCTCTCATTTAATTCATCTGTAATGGTGCTGCCGCGGCACGGAACAAAAAAAAAATCTTACCGGGGTTATAATTTCCCTGCGCAATCAGTTCAGTTTTGCGCCGCATGGGGAAATAAAAAGGAAAGGGAAAAAAAAGAAGGTGAAACTCAACTGAACACTTGATTGAGGAGAAAATTAAGTGAATTGTGATTGCGTTATTCAACGTTTTCTGTCGCGCTCTTGCTTCCTTTGTGTTTCTGTTGACCTGTCCCCCAATCGCGAGTGATCCACATTGCTCGGGGTATGAGAGAATTAATTAGATAAAGAGAGAGAAGGACTCAAACATTTACCACAACAAAATTGGAGCCGACAGAGATGTTATGCCATGCTCTTTCAATCCGACCTTGTTGCGAGCTTAAATAGCTGTCATTGTTGTGCCAGCCTGCGCTGTTAGAAAACGATGGTGCTTTTTTTTTTTTTTCATTGCGGTCTTTTTCGCTCCGGGTTTAAAAGGTGTTGCTGAACCCAAACCTTCCATCCATCCATCATTGGCGCGCTTTATAAAGCACTGGACATCTGTGTGGCTTCACTTGAAAATTTCAGGCCTCTCTACATGCTGGTGATGACTTATTAGAAAGGGCTTTTTTTTCTGAAGTACTTTGACATTTTGTGTAAATGTAAAGTTGCGGAGCTCATTGCATAGGTCAGTTGTCTACCTCCCTTGGTGTTGTTCTTTCCTAACTTGTCACCAAGACTTTTATGATATGTAATTTAAATCACTTCAAGTCTAATTCGGAGTTAGGTTGAGTGGTTTCTGAGGTTTAAAACTCTTAAAATGGGCTGGCTGGCTGGCTCTCACTTTTGAATGAGTTGACGATGACTTTTGGAAAATTCTTTTCATTGAAATGCATTGGTGGTGATGTAAGTAATGGGATAAAATGTTGTAAAGAAAGAGGAGAGATGGAGGTTAGAGATTCAGAACATGGCTAAAGGTTAGCATTCTTGCTCTTTGAAACAAAATACATGTTGACATTCAGGTGAATGTTAGTGCACAGTTATAATATACGCAACTGAAGATGTCACAAGGGCTGCGTCTCAATCTGTGACATTGTGAAGTTAATTTACTATTATTCACCTTATTCGCAGCCATTTGAATCTTTTTGGTTGGAGACTTCCGGTCTCATTCACTTCCATTTGTATTTAGACGTAAAAAACAGCTCGTTGTGCTGCTTGATGTTGAAAACTGATGTTTTATCAATTGTAATTCTGCTTTGTCCGTATAGTCGAGCAAGTAGTTTGAGCGTTTTCTGCCGTTTATTCCTTGTCGTTTCTCTTATAGGCAACTCAATCGGAGGTTCGAAAACGAGTGCACTTCCGCATTGAAGAATAAGGTCAATAAATGTAAATAAATTTCTGTCATTTTAATTTTTAGTTTTAACATTTCTAAATAAAACGTGAGATTAATTGTGTGAATTAAAGTAGTGATTGGATTTTATGCAACATAGGCTTATTCTGAATTCTCTACATTTCTGGAGATCATGAATCATGTAGCCAGAGGTACGTATGACCACATTTCATCTTTAAAACGAACGCTACGGGGCGGTATGATGCTGTTCCTTTTCTGATGTTACCAGTTTGTCCAGTAGCTCGCTGCGTATGTCGGCGGACTTGAGATGCAGAAAGGAGTTGACGGTGATGATGGGGTTCCAGAAAGCAGGTAAGACAGAAGACAAAAGCCAAAAATAAAATAAGTGAATAACTGGGTGAGAATGTGAAAAAAAATCTGAAAATGTGGTAAAATTTAAGCCAGGGCTTTTCTTTTTCTGGATTGCTTTTGTAAACTGTCTGTTGGGTTTTTGGCAGTGGGTGGGTCAATCTGTGCTTTTGAAAAAACTATTGGTTGGGTTTAGGGAAGAGGGAGGGTGGGTCATTTGATTGGTCAATCAGTCAGTCAGTCAACAGCATCCTTTGGTGGATTTAATTGAGAACAGCAGGTGCGAATGGCTCTCGTGAGAGAAATTTGAGATTGAAAAAGCATCCTGGTGGATTTCTAAAAACAAAAATTGCAAAAAAAAAAAGGTACCTCCTGGATGAAGAAAAAAAGTACCTCCTGGATGAAGAAAAAAAGTACCTCCTGGGACATATTTGGTGCGCTCCAGAAATGTACGTTTTTAGAATGAGCCTGGGTTGATTTTATTTTATTTGTATGACTTGGTAATTATATTTTAATAGCGAACTTCATTACGAGGCCATAAAGTATTACTTCTTGAATTTAATTAAATTGTATAGATCTAAAATTATAATTTTAAAAACCTTTTTCAGAAGTCTATTTACTCTTGTATATAAAAAAAAAAACCTAAATATTGTGCATAATTTTTTTGGTAACATTATAGTTCACACCATTTACTACTGCCTTAATACCTGCCTATTGTTGACTATAACTGTTTATTAGCTCTTCTTCCTGCTTCATCCCAATCCCTAAACCCAACTACTACCTTGGATATAATAATTTGCTAACTAGTAGTTTATTGTGATAAATGTCTTGGCTTGTTAAAAGTTTTGTGGTGACATGGTGGTTCAATGGTTAGCACTGTCTCACAGCAAGAAGGTCACTGGTTCGAGTCCCAGCTGGGTCACTTGGCATTTCTGTGTGGAGTTTGCTTGTTCTGCCCATGTTTGCATGGGATTCCTTGGGGTGCTCCAGTTTCCCCCACAAGTCCAAAGACATGCGCTATAGGTGAATTGAAAAAACCCAATTGGCTGTGGTGTATGTGTGTGATTCAGAGTGTATGGGTGTTTCCCAGTACTGGGTTGCAGCTGGAAAGGAATCAGCTGTGTAAAATATATGCTGGATAAGTTGGCGGTTCATTCTGCTGTGGTGACCCCTGATGATTAAAGGGACTAAGCTGGGAATGAATGAATAGTTTTTAGTGTGAATTGTACATTTGGTGAAGTTTTCTTTTTTCTCTCTCTCTCTCTCTCTCTCTCTCTCTCTCTCTCTCTCTCTCTCT
>CAIGQQ010038113.1:5951845-5981064 GCA_903798035.1 Danio albolineatus
CATCATCTGTGTCTTGAATTGTGTTTTATTAGATATATGTCACCGCAAGTTTAGTCAAATAGAAATATTAACCCCTTATAGAGATTTTTGTCTTATTCGTCCAAGTTTTTGTGATCATTTTGGCTGTTTTAATACAAAAAGCTTACACTTTGACCCAAAAAAACCCCATCTCATTCCCTTTTCATAATAATCAAAATAGTTAAACTCAGAACCTTCACGAAAACACATAAAATCTGCATCAGTTCATCGCAGTCCCATTTAAGCTTCTATTTTATAAATGAACGGCTAACTAAACAAATAAACAACAGCAGAGTCCAGCTAAGTCAACATGGTTGTAAAAATAGTTTTGAATGTGTGAACATCAGGATTGGTTGTTGATTTGCTTTGGAGATACGGGAAGCTTTGATTGAAGTGATGTATGCACATATTATATTCATCGATGGGTTGTGAAACGATATTGTGGTGTTTAGAGGGTTGTGATATGTATTTCGCACATCATCTGTGTCTTGGATTGTGTTTTATTAGATATGTCACCGCAAATTTAGTCAAATAGAAATATTAACCTCTTATAGACATTTTTGTCTTATTGATTTACGTTTTAGTGATCATTTTAACCATTTTAATGTAAAAAGCAAAAAAATTTTGCCAAAAAAAACAAAACTTCCTTTAATAATAACTACTGTCAGAATAGTTAAACTTCGAACCTTCACATAAAAACAGCATTATTTCATTCCAGTCACATTTAAGCCTCTGTCTTTAAAAACAAGCGACAAACTAAACAATAAACAACAGCGGAGTCCAGCTAAGTCAACATGGTTGTAAAAATAGTTTTGAATCTGCGAAACATCAGGATTGGTTGTTGATTTGCTTTGGAGATACGTGAAGCTTTGATTGAAGTGATGTATGCACATATTACTTTATAGTTGGGTCGTAAAACGATGATATTGGGGTGTTTAGAGGGTTGTGAAATGTTTTTTGCAAATCATCTGTGTCTTAAATTGTGTTTTATTAGATATATGTCACCGCAAATTTAGTCAAATTGAAATATTAATATTTTAATTTGACTAAATTTGCGGTGACGTATAATAAAACACAATTTAAGACACAGATGATGTGCAAATTACATATCTCAAGCCACTAAACACCACATTAACACTGTTTCCTATTTTTACAAGCACCTTGACTTAGCTGGACTCCGCTGTTGTTTATTTGTTTAGTTAGCCGTTCATTTATAAAAATAAAAGCTTAAATAGGACTGGGATGAAATAGTGCAGATTTTATGTGTTTTCATGAAGGTTCTGAGCTATTTTGATTATTATGGAAGGAAATGAGGCTAAGATGTTTGTTTGTTTTTTTGGTCAAAGTTTTAGCGGTTCGTATTAAAACAGCCAAAATGATCACAAAAACTTGACAAAAATGTTCATATTGTTCGTCCAGGTTTTTGTGATTATTTTGGCTGTTTTAATACAAAATGCTAAAACTTTGACCAAAAAGACAACTTTGCCTCATTTCCTTTCATAATAACTAGGTATCAAAATAGTTAAACTCAGAACCTTTACGAAAACACAGTAAATCTGCACTGCATTTTATCGCAGTCCCATTTAAGCTTCTATTTTTTATAAACAAACGACTAACTAAACAAATAAACAACAGTTGAGTTCAGCTAAGTCAACGTGCTTGTAAAAATAGTTTTGAAACTGGAAAACATGGGCGTTATATACATATTATATTCATAGTTGGGTCATGAAACAGTGATATTATGATGTTTAGTGGGTTGAGATATGTATTTTACACATCATCTGTGTCTTGGGTTGTGTTTTATTAGATATAAGTCACTCTATGTTTAGTTAAACTGAAATATTACCCACTTTTGCATCTTTATGGACTTTTTTTGTGTTCGTTTTTGTGATCATTTTTGCTGTTTAAATGCAAAAG
Source organism: Danio albolineatus (assembly GCA_903798035.1). Lineage (NCBI taxonomy): Eukaryota > Metazoa > Chordata > Actinopteri > Cypriniformes > Danionidae > Danio > Danio albolineatus. Next base: position 5,953,781 of record CAIGQQ010038113.1, read on the forward strand.
CTGACACTTTATCCAAAAAAATAAAAGTTTAGCCTCATTTCCTTTCATAGTAACTGGCTATTACTGTAATAATGGTTCAGAAACTTCAACGAAAAGCATAAAATCAGCACCATTTTATCCTAGTCCCATTTAAGCTTCTGTTTTCATAAATGAACAGCTAACTAAACAACAAAAACAACAAAGTCAAGCTAAGTCAACATGCTTCTAAATATAGTTTTGAATCTGTGAAACATTGGGGGTATATACATATTATGCATTCAAAGTTGTGTCGTGAAACGTGATATTGTGGTGTTTAGTGGATTGTGTTTTGCACATCATCTTGGATCGTGTTTTATTAGATATGTCTTTATTAGTTTAGTCAAATTGAAATATTAACCCCTTATGCATCTTTATCGATATTTTTGTCTTTTTCGTTTCATTTTTTTGTGATTATTTTACCCTGAAAAACCAAAACTTGGCCTCATTTCCTTTCATAATCGTAAATATCAAAAATCGTTAAGTTCAGAAACTTCACGGAAAAACCTAAAATCTGCATATTTCATCCCAGTCCCATTTAAACTTCTGTTTTTATAAACAATTAGTAACTTGTAAAAATAGTTTTGAATTTGCAAAACATTGGGGGTATATACATATTATATTCATAGTTGGGTCATGAAACAGTGATATTGCGGTGTTTAGAGGATTGTGATGTGTATTTTGCACATCATCTGTGTCTTGGATTGTGTTTGATTTGATATATTAACCTTTCATGCATGCTTTTTGTAATATTCGATTGAGTTTTTTGTTATCATTTTAGCTGTTTAGATGTAAAAAAAAAAGTTAGAACTATGCCCCCCCCCCAAAAAACAAACAATAAATCTACAACAAAACAACATGTTTGAAAAAATAGTTTTGAATCTGCTAAATATTTCGGGTATATACATTTTTGTATTCATAGTTGCATCATGGTGTTTAGTGCACATCATCTTGGATTGTGTTTTATTAGACATATGTCACTTTAAGTTTAGTCAAATTGTCGGCGCCAATAGCCTAGTGGTTGATGCGTTGACACATAGCACCGAGGTGCTAGCGGTGACCTGAGTTCGATTGCCGGCTCGAGGTCCTTTGCCGATCCTTTCCCTATCTCTGCTCCCCACACTTTCCTGTCTGTCAATCTCCACTGTCCTATCAATAAAGGTGAAAACCCCTAAATAATAATAAAAAAAAACCTTTAGTCAAATTGAAATATTAACCTCATATAGACATTTTTGTCTTATTTGTTGAACTTTTTTTTTTATCGTTTTAGCTGTTTAAATGTAAAAGGCTAAAACTTTGGTGAAAAAAACATAATAACTAATAATAGTCTAGAAGTATCATGACAACTTATAATCATAGCAACTAGGTATTAAAAATATCTATTTACAAATAAATCTCATTTTGAAAACTGTGTTTATTCCAGCCAAACTAAAACAAAATGGACTTTCTCTAGAATAAAAAAGGAAATACTGGAATAGTACGTCAAAGACGTGTTAAACATCACATAAGAAATATTTGAAAAAGAATAAAAGTTTTACATGCTGGAGGGCTAATAATTTAACCATTTAAAGGCATTTTTGTCGTTTTCATTATAGTTTTTGTCAATATTTTGGCTCTGTTAAAGCAAACATCTTAACTTTTGGCAAAAAAAAGTCAAACTCGTTTCCTTTAATAAAACAATTTCAGACAAAAAAAAATATTTAACTCAAAACCACAAAAAATGTCCTCTTCAAAAATGCATTAAACCCCAAAGTAATTATTTTATTATATAAAAACGTTGACATTTTTATAAAAGCTTTAAACTTTTCAATATTAAAAAAAAGTGTTTGTTTTTTAACAGAATGTTTTTTTCAGGTTTGGTCTGTGGAGCAAATAATCACTTTTTTTTTGAGCACTTCAGGCCAAATTAATTCAGATTTTGAAATTATAATTATGTGGGTGTCTTTTATGGATATCAGCTACTGTTGTACAGTATGCTTGTACTGAGAAAAGTGTGTGTTTAAAAAAATAAATAAAAAAAAATAGAAGAAGAAGAAATCCATCAGAATTAAAGTTGTTTCAGATAATTGGAACTGCCCAATCCCCCAATACCCCCCACCCAAACATTTTTTGTTTCTCTTGAATTTTGCTCTTTTTTTATTCATTAATTTTCCTTAACATATCAATTTGGGTTTCCCAGTGATGGGTTGCGGCTGGAAGGGCATCCGCTGCGTAAAACAAATGCTGGATAAGTTGGCAGTTCATTCCGCTGTGGCGACCCCGGATTAATAAAGGCACTAAGCTGACAAGAAAATGATGAATGAATGAATATCAATTTGGGTGTACTAATTTTGGACATTTATTTTAAGTTATTTTGTTCTATTATTTCCAAATATAAAACTGTAAAGCTTCCTTTACAATATATAAAATTAAATCAGAGATTTATGAGGGGTGTACTCATACATTATATGCTGATGTTCTTTTTCTTTTGCAGGCCGAAAGAGTATACCACAAGCTTGAACATACCCTTATTTACCAACCTCTAATATCAAGAGGACTTTTGAACAGATGAAATCCATCCCTGCGTCATATTTTGGCCATTTTTATATTTGTTATCCTGAAATGTTGGCACAGTATTTGTACCCCCATGTCTTGAACACTCTGTCAACATTTAATATCATCCATGCTAGTCTTTCCCTTCATATGACCAATATTGATTGGGAGTTGCAGTTCATTTTATTTGAGCACCTCGAGGGTCGATTGTTTAGAAATCCTGCAAGGAAACGGCAAACCCTGCAAAGACACTCAATAAAATGAAACTTTTGTTGAGCCAAAGGAAAAAAAAAAGCGGGATAAGCCTAAATATTGACAAAACATATTTGACTAGGGCTTGCTGTTCTCTGGATTTTGTCAAGCTGTACGGGAGCTTCTAGCCGGCTGTGAATTGCGAATGAAGGTCTGCACGCTGCTGCATGTCCGCTGAGCCCCATGGCTGTTGGAGTGAGTGCAAGACTGACTTCTTTTTCTTTCCCAACCACAACACCTAGATTTGGTGTCAACAATGCAGAGAAGGAGAGGAATAAAAAAGAAGGAAGAATAACAGAAAGTAAGATGGAAATAATAAGGAAGGGTGGAAAAGAAAGAAAGAAATAACAGAAAAAATTGATAGAAAATTAAAATATAGAAATAATAAGGAAGGGTATAAAAGATAAGGAAAAAAGAAAGAAAACACAGATTGACAGAAATAGAAAAGATAGAAATATAATAATAAGCAAGTTAGAATTGAAGATAGAATAAGGAAGGATGGAAAGATAAGAGAAAGAAAAAGAGAGTTAGAGCAAACTAATCAAAGAAAGAATGAACTAATAAATGGATGAAACAGTAAAAAAGAAAAGGAAAAAAATGGAAAAAGCAAGAATGAGAGGAAGATAGAAATAATACGGGTGTAAAAAAGAAAGAACAAACTAATAAAAAGGAAAAACTAATGAATTATAAAAAGAATAAAAGAAAGTACAAGCAAAAAGAATGAAAAAAGCAAGAATGAAAGAAAAAATTAAAGAAGAAAGAAATTAATGTGAAGAGGACAGGAAGATGGAAATAATAAGGATGTAAAAAAGAATAAACTAATGAAAGAAAACAAACTAATGAATGAAAGGAACAGAAAAAAAAGAAGTAATGAAAAACGCAAGAATGAAAAAAAGAGAGCAAAAGAAAGTTTTATGTGAAGGGGAAACTAAGAAAAAGAAAGAACGACAACAAACTAATGAATGAAAGAAATAAAGAACAAACTAGAGAGAAATAATAAAAAAGTTAAAACAAAAAGAATGAATAAAAAAGCAAGGATGAAAGAAAGAAATTAGAGCAAAAGAAAGAATGTGAAGAGGAAAGGAAGATGGAAATACAAAGAACAAACTAATGAAAGAACAAATTAATGAAAGAAAGAAAACTAATGAATAAATGAAAGAAAGAACAAACAAAAAATAATGAAAGAAATTATGAAAAAATTAAGAAAGAAAGAAAAAAGAACAAACTAACAAAAGAAAGAAAACTAATGAATGAATGAAAGAAAGAAAGAAAAAGAATGACAGAAATAATTAAAAATTAGGAAAGAAAAAGAAAGAAGGAAAAAATAAAAGAAATTAAAGAAAAAAGAAAGTGACAAAAAAGTGACAAGTGGAGAGAAGAAAAAACTGGTGAAGGACTAACAAAATTAAAAAAGAAGACAAAAAACAAAAAAAATAGGAAGGAAAAACAGATTTAAGGAAAAAAGGCAGAAGGATAGAAGAGATGAGGAAACAAGCAAAAGTAAAGGAAGAAACAAAACAAAGATGAGAAATAGGAAAAAAAGTTGAAGAAGGATGGAAGAAAAGCAAAAAGGAAACAAAAAAAAGAAGGATGAAATGAAGAAATTTTATTTAAAAAAATGCAGAAAGGCTTAGAAGAAGAAAGGAAGACAAAATAAGTTTCAGAGGAGAAGGACAAAAAAGAGGAAAAAGACAGAACTTAAGGAAGGATAAATGAATATAAAGGAAGCAAAGAAAGAAAAAGGAAAGGTGAAAAACAAGTTGCACAGCTGTAGAAAAAACAGCAGGAAGGGAAGAAAATGAAAAGTAGGAGAAAAAAACAGCTGGAATGTTTGGAGGAGGAAATAAAGACACAGTAAGAAGAGTGAAAGTTCCAAAGGGGAAGAAAAGATTGAAAAAAGAGGAAGGAGGGTAAGGAGAAGGGATGAAAGTCAAGCTATGAAGACAAACAGCTGGAAAGAAGAAAATGAGTGGAATCAAGAAAGTGATAAGAAAGAAAGGGAAAGAGGAAAGTGGGATGACAAAATGTGATAGGAAACTAGACTAGGGTGTAAGAAAGAAGAGGACAGTAAAAAAGGGAATAGCAATAAGGAAGGAAAATAAAGCATCACAGATGAACGAAAGAAGAAAATGACGACAAAGAAGGAAATGATGTGGGACGGAAAGAAACCTAAACTAGAAATAGTAGAGCAAAGAAATGGGATTAAAAAGAGTAAGAAAATAATAGACGATGTAATAAGAATCGAACAAAAAGACAGGAGAACAAATCACTTACTTCTAAAAGAAAGAGAAAGGAAGACAAAAGGTAAAGAAAACAAAAGAAAAAGATGAGAACGGAAGAAAAAAGTAGGAAGGGAAACGAAGAAAGAAAATGTTAGAAAGTTGAAAGAACGAATGAATAATTGAACGAATGAAAGGGAAATGGGATAAAAGAGTAAGACAATAATAGACAATGTTGTAAGAGTGGAACAAAAAAAACATCCTTTACTGCTACAAACCAGTCTGAGACCTTTCTCAGGCCTTTGCTGGATATGGATTTACTGTTCTCCCATTTTCCCCAGCTTATCCAGTTAAACAAATCTAATCTAAAACTACATAAACAGCAACCTCACCATTTTGGTCCTTCCAGTCCAGTAGGACAGGTTTTGTTTAATTAAATGTCAGATAATAATCTGCTCTCAATCAATCTGCAAACCTATAAAACCGGCTCAGTGGATGTGGAGAAAACCACCGAGAAACGATTGTGCGACTCGAACCCAAGACAAAACTCCAAACAGCCTCTCGCTGCATGTAGCTATCGCAAGATAATCTAAAATTACGCAGCGAAGCTAACTCATTAGCATACTCATGCACTGGAGGGAAATGCACTGATTATGTTTTACTTTACACTGATGACCGAGATGTATTCATCTGCTACGACCGCGGCTTTGTGTGTCTGCGTGTTCGGCCAGGGGGAAAGGGAGGGTTGGGGGGGTGACGGATATGTAATAATCATCCTCCCTAGATTAAATGGAGGCCATTAGACAGATATTAGGGGAACAATTGGGAGTATTGGGCCAGGCTGTACGCTAGCGCACTTCACTACGATCAACGAGTGAGTCACGGCTCCGGCTAATGGTTTATCAGCCGTGTAGACATAGGATGGTAGCGAGGCCGCGCACCGGGAGGCCTGGCCGCGGTTATTTTATCGGCCTACATGTCTCCGGCTTCTGTTCCCTCCTCTCCCGGCATTACCGGGAAAAAGTCATTACCGCTGTAATTATTTTCAAGAAGATGTACTCAGAGAACTCGCAAATATCAGCGAATTGCTTTCTTTGATAAATACTACGACATTCAGGGGGGCTGTTTTGCTGCGCTGTCCTCCATTTTTTTGGTTATTTTCCTGAGTGCGTCCATTTAGAAGTAGGATGTTTTACCGCGTTTGCGTCCACGCGTTAATTGGTCGTAATTAAGTACACGCACAGAAAGGATGAGTGCGGGACTCATTGTGAGGTACAGGCATGTTCAAACTATAGGCGAGCGTGTGGGCTGGTTCTGTCAGAGGCACAAGGCAAACAAAGCTGCTCGGTCATGTCTGAGAGCGCCATGAATAATCTCTGATTGAGCCCAATTATCACAGCAGACATATCTGACAGAAACAGAGGCGGAGGCAAAATGAGTGAGACCTATTAATATTTGCAAAAAAAAAAAAAAAAACTCGAGTGAAAAGCAAGGTTCGCGTTAAAAAAGAGAGAGAACAGGCAAAACAATATGGTGCCCAAAAGATCCAGAGGCGAAATTAGACCACCGTGTGTCAACACACAAAATGAAAGGAGGCACCTGTTTATAATAGGCACCACCCTGGAAGAAGCTTATTTCTCCTGATGGGACCCCTACTGATGAGAGGAGACCCGACTAATCTTTATGTGACCTGTCCCAAGCCGCGGGGGACGGGGAGAACACAACGCGTGCCCGGCGGTACAAAAGGCACATAGAGATTCGTATTGACAGGTTGCGGTCGGGGGTATCGTTTTGCTCCCCGGGATGGCATAATCACATTATGGATGAAAGTGAAGCGTTGTCTGTATTAATAGGCAGTGAGTCAGGTGGGCTTTACCCCGGTGAGCCCCTGTGCCGAACAGAAGGAAAGAAAACAATCCGTTTGACTGGTACAGTGCTGACACCATGTGGTAAACGTGCGCATGTCAATGAATGAATGACACCTGTACTGCAGTACGGTCATTTCACGAGTCTCTCCTTGCCCACACAGAACAACAGGTCGCCACAATGGTTACTTACTTGTTACAAAATATGTTGTCGTTAATGAAATCTCTTAGATTATTGTAATGTAATCGGACTGTACTTTTATATTACATTTAGACTTTTGTTTTGATGTCACATTGAAATTACAATATATAAAGAGAAAATTTATTCCATTATCACCATCAACAGCTTCTTTTCAAAGTGGGAGTTTACCCCAAAATTTAAACGAGTTCCTCATTCACTCATCTTTCACTTGATCCAAACCAGTTTGACTTACTTTCTTGTGCTTTAATGCTGGCAACCTGTAACTTTTACATTCATAGTAGTGTTTTTTTTCTACTGTGGAAGTCAGTGGTAACAGGTTTCCAGCATTTTTCAAAACATCTTCTTTTGAAATAAAGAGAAAAGGGAAACTAATTTTAATATATAGGTTTATTAATGACAATCATTTTTGGGTGACCTAGATTGTAAAAAATGCAGGGTTCCACACAATCATGTTGTCCCAACACAAAGTGATTGTTATTTAATTTAATTTATTTATTTATTTTACAAATTCAAGTAGATTGAACATAAAACAATGAGTTGTCTCCCCCCAAAAATGAATTGCATTGGTTCAACTCAAATAAGTGATTTATTAATATCCCTTTATAGATTTATAATATCCCTTCAATACTTCCAAATACTTACTAATATGCCTTTTTTGTAAATAAATAATGTTTTCATGCAATCTATAAAAATAGCTGTGCTCTGTACGATTATTTAAAAAAAATCGTTTTTGTAATCTTGATTACTTAATACAGATCATATACGGTATAATCTGTTACTTGCAGCTCTGACCACTTCATGTGGAGAGCAGAGCGAGTGATTTGGGAGATAATTAGGAGATCGTAACTGATAAACCAGCCTGATCTCACGAGAAAACGTAAGCATTTTACGTTTTACCAGTTTAGTGGCTAATTCGTACGAGTTGAGTCGTACGAAAATGTACAATTTAAAAAAGGAGGCGTGGCACCCAACCCCACCCCTAAACCCAACCGTCATTGGTTGATAAGCAAATCGTACTAAATTGTACGAATTAGATTGTATGAATTCATACAAATTAGCCACTAAATCAAAAGTTACGAAATGCCGTGAGATAGCGTTGGATAAACACCAGTGAAGATAAAGAGAAATAGCTGCAAAGAGTAGGGATTTAGGTTTACAGTATTTAACCGTTTTATGCTGTCGATCAAAGCAGACTTAAAGGGCACCTTTTACCGCTTTTTAAAGATTTAGGATACGTCTTTTGTGTCTCCAGAATGTGTCTGTAAAGTTTCAGCTCAAAACACCCATCAGATTATTTGTTATACCTTTCAGAAGTTTGTAATTTTCCGCTCTGGACACATTATAGCTGTTTTTGTTGCCTGTGCCTTTACTTCTCTCCGCCCACAGTTCCCACATGCCTGTCAGAGTGTCCCTCAATCTCCGCCTCGGCTGCATCAGATAAACAAACAGCACAGTGACAGACATGAAAGAAGCAGATCTCACCTATTGTTCGTGAGAAATTCTACAGTAAGAACTTTCCCATTGTTTATTTGATGTAAAAAGCGAAGCGTCTTCTTTTATAATTGTACTGACTTGCGACTGTGTTGATGAATTACAGCGACTTTACCGTCTTTAACCTACTGTATTACGAACATGCACTGTTTTGTACAAACATTGTAAACTTGTAAAACTCATTCTTGATCAGATTTGGTGATGATTGATGATCACAGAGAGCTGAACAGATCTTTTAATCCCAGTTGCTTTTCGGAGGTCCTGTCTTATTGATATGATTATACGCATTGCTACAGAGACATGTTATGGACAATACGCGTCTGTCAATAAATTTGGTAGACAAGGAAACCGCACTCCTACGCCACCTTGCGGTGGGCCTCAAAATAGGAGGGGTTTGGATCCTAAATAAAAAAAAGAGACTTATTGTGTTCCTATCACCCCATTATGACTGTAGACACACGATACCTACACACAGTTCTGTCTAAACAGCTTCCAAAAGATGGTTTTCATCATAGGTGCCCTTTAAAAACCTATTTTGACTTCTCCTTTATGGCCAGATGAGGGCAGTAATAATCAGAGTATGGGTTTTCAGTGTACAGAGGATGTCAGAAACACTTTATATCAGCAGTTTAAACTTTATAAGCTTTTTTTATGTGTCTCGATGTATTTTTACAACACATTTTATGGGATCAAATTGACTCATGAAACAATGTTACAAAAAAGTACATGCTCAGTTTGCAGAATAACAGGAATACATGTTCTGAAAAATTTTACATTTTTGTGATATACTGTGTAGATCATAATATGGAAAATCTAAAAAAATTATTTAGAGATTAAATATAAAAATCTTTATTATTCGTTTTACATGAAAACCATAGCAGTCAATGAGACACAAAAATTAAAAACGGAAATCAATCTGAGAAATAAGGGCTTAAACTACTTTATTATTCATTCATTCATTCATTTTCTTTTTGGATTAGTCGCTTTATTAATTTGGGGTCACCACAGTGGAATGAACCGGCAACTTATCCAGCATATGTTTTATGCAGAGATGCCGTTTCAACGTCTTTGGACTTGTGGGGGAAACCGGAGCACCTGGAGGAAACCCACGCGAACACGGGGAGAACATGCAAACTCCAGACGGAAATGCCAACTGACCCAGCCAGGACTCGAATCAGCGACCTTCTTGTTTTGAGGTGATGTTTTATATTATATTATATTATATTATATTATATTATATTATATTATATTATATTATATTTATTATATTATATTATATTATATTATATTATATTATATTATATTGTATTGTATTGTATTGTATTGTATTGTTCGAGCCTCGGCTGGGCCAGTTGGCATTTCTGTGTGGAGTTTGCATGTTCTCCCCATGTTTGCGTGGGTTTCCTCCAGGTGCTCCTGTTTCCCCCACAAGTCCAAAGACATGTGGTACAGGTGAATTGTGAATGAGAGTGTATGGATGTTTTCCAGAGATAGGTTGCAGCTGGAAGGGCATCCGCTGCGTAAAACAAATGCTGGTAAGTTGGCGGTTCATTCTGCTGTGGCGACCCCAGTTTAATAAAGGGACTAAGCCGAAAAGAAAATGAATTATATTATATTATATTATATTATATTATATTATATTATATTATACACAGATTTTTAATTTGCATTTACAGTAAAAAACAAATTGTCTTAACCAAAAAGGCTCCTACAAAACAAACGCTTATGGGAAATGGCTAAAAAAGCAATCTCTTTCTGTCATATCCAATTAATGTTCATATAATTTGCCCACATGAGCCAGACTAATGATTCGAGTTATTGATTTGCCGTTCTACTTTAAGGAAAGCTTTCTTCAGAGGACAAGATCTGGGAGTTTGTGCTCAAACGCTGAACAACACCATGCTGTGTCAGGTATTTTTAGATAATCACATTTGCTTGCAATTTAACACTCTTTGAATGCATCTGTGAGCCTCGTATTTCTGTTTAAAAGAAACGGCACTTCCTACACGTTCGCTTTATGATGCTGACGATGGCGCCTCACAGCAAGAAGGTTGCTGGTTCGAGCCCTGGCAGGGTCAGTTGGCATTTCTGTGTGGAGTTTGCAGGTTCTCCCCGTGGTTGCGTGGGTTTCCTCTGGGTGCTCCGGTTTCCCCCACAAGTCCAAAGACATGTGGTACAGGTGAATTGGGTAGGCTAAATTGTGCGTAGTGAATGAGTGTGTATGGATGTTTACCAGTGATGGGTTGCAGTCGGAAGGGCATCCGCTGCAAGTTGGCGGTTGATTCCGCTGTGGCAACCCCAGATTAATAAAGAGACTAAGCCAAAAAGAAAATGAATAAATGAATGAAAAAACACATATCATTTAAGTCCTAATAAAATTATTAGCCCTTCTGTTCAATTTGAATTCTTTTAAAAGTATTTCAAGACATTTTTCAACATATTTTAATAACTAATTTCTGAGAACTAACTTATTTAGTCTTTTCTATGATGACAGTACATAATATTTGCATCATTACGCAAGAAAATAACTAGATGAATTAGCTTAACTATAGGCACGGTAGGCTACTTAACTAAACCATTGGATAAAGGTGTTCTGTTCTGTGGCCAATCCATATATATATTAGTTAGGGGTTCGCACGATCGCCTCACAGCAAGAAGGTTGCTGGTTCGAGTCTCGGCTGAGTCAGTTGACATTTCTGTGTGAAGTTAGCAAGTCCTCCGCATGTTGGCATTGGTTTCCTCCGGGTGCTCCGGTTTCCCCCACAAGTCCAAAGACATGTGGTATAGGTGAATTGGGTAGTTGTATGAGTGTGAATGAGTGTGTATGGATGTTTCCCAGTGATGGGTCACAGCTGGAAGGGCATCCACTAGGTTAAAGATATGCTGGATAAGTTGGCGGTTCATTCCGCTGTGGCGACCCCAGATTAATTAAGGGACTAAGCCGAAAATGAATGAATGAATATATATAAACATAGATATTATTTAATAATAATAATAATAATAGTAATAAAAAAACTGTTGTAAAAAAAAAAATCAGCTTTTTTTCCCCCAGTAAAACTGAAACTGTATTTTTTCCATAAAAGTATCCTTGCTGTATTAAACAGCCCTTTTGAAATATTCATTCATTCATTCCCTTTATTCTTTTGAACTATTTGAAAGTATAAAAATGTCACATGAAAGCTAATAATTAATCACAGCTATTATAGAAAAGTTGGGAAAAGTCATAAATAAGATCAAATATAATGTTTAGGTGTGCATCTCGCTCTGTTTGTGTTTGTGTGTGTGCGTATTTGTATGTATGAGTGTGTCTCTGTGTGTGAGCTTGCTTGAAACTCGCTGCAGGCGGAGTGATATACTCACAGGTAAAGAGGGTTGGCGAGCGCTGATATTAGTGAAATATTGCACCGCTTATCATCCAATCAATTCGAGAACCACAAAGAACTTTTGCATATTACAAATCTAAAGCTAAACTAATAATAAAACTTAATAAAATAATTAATTTAGTTAAGAAAATATCTAATAACACTGTGTGCAATATAAAATAAAGTGCAAGCCAGTTTTAGTTGTTTGCAAACAGTGTTAAATGCGCACTTAAGACATGTTTATTCATCATTAAATGTTTTTAATTTGAATAATTCCTAAGCCTGCATGGGGTCTATTGGAAATGCACAAGAAGGCAGCTACAATTACACATAAATAAATCTTCCTGACAGTGCTTACACAAAAGGCTCTCGACGTGCATTAACAATAATCCCCGCGGTTCCTGCTGTTTGACCGTTTCATAAAACTCAATTAAATGTAGCCGTTTTGTGTGGAGATCTGTTACACAAATACACAAACCGCAGGCTCGACGAGTGGTGTTTGTTTGCTGCTGTAATGTCAGTCTACCATGTGTGAACAAACCAGAAGCCAAAACGAAAGGAATTAAATGATCGTTATGCATGTTACATAAGCACGACATTGCATATGGAGGGGAAATTAAATAAATAATAATAAAATGATCAAAAACCAATTAAAAGTGAATGACAGCGCCCCCGTGTGGTTCGACTGAAGCACTTCCCGTTTATTATTTTAATGACTGGATTGTCACTTTGAAAATTAAAACATTAATAAAACCATTGTGTTCTACTTTGAAGGCACGTTATTTGATCATTTATTTACTAGGCTACATATCTTGATCAAAGTAAAACAGAAGCAGTTACACGTATAACATATCTCATCACCTACTGCACTCACTGTGGTTTGATGCTGTGCTTTAGCATTTATGCAATCAGAGTACATTATTCATAGGGAGAAATCTGTCTTTCTAAATGTTACCACTAGGTGGCAGTAGCTCGCTGTATAACTCCATCACGAGTAATTCTCCATGACCGCAGTAGAATACAGAGTGACTCAGGCTTGCAATGATTTCACAAATCTGAGAGGGAAAAATAGAGACATAAAATCACGCATTTCATATCTACATGAGTCAGATTTAATGTACTCTATTCACCAAGTCTATAATAATCGTTGCGAGCTTATATACTGATGGTTATGGTTCTCAGTCAGAGTATAGAAGTCGTATGGAAATTAATGTAAATCAATGCTCTTTCAATAGCTGTACAATCCTGCGGGTGAATTGACAGTTTTGAAAGATTGTATGCAAAACATCGTTTATTCAGACCAGGAAATGAAATTTTCCTTTAAGAATGTTTGCTGGAACTGAAGTCCTTTACCTTTATTAAAACTATTTTTTATAGTTAGCCTACATCATGATCTGTGTTTTGACATCAATTAAGTTGTTTAGAGTATTATAAATCGTAAAACACTCTTACATTATGATAACTGAAGATGCCAAATGAATCTCTAAAAGGTTCAATGAAATTAAAATAAAGTTTTTTTAGATGTTAGCATCAGCTGTTAGTTTTAGGATATCTATAAGCTAGTGCGCACCAAAACCATGACAAATTCTAAAGGATTTGCGTTCAGAAGATATATTGATTTAAACATGTAAAACTTGACAGTGTCACTTCCATAAATGGATCAATAGTTTTATTCACATCACCTCAAACTTCATTTTCTCATCAAATTGTGACCAATCAAATGCTCTCTAGTATCTGACATGCTCCGCCCCTTCAAGACTCTTCCTATTTGATGTGCTTGACCATTCTCACTAGCTATGTTTTCATCCAAAGATGCAAATTAAATGTATGCGCAAACCTAGAATACCACATAAAACACATGCGAATATAGCAGCGTTTGCATACAATGAGTCAAAGATAACAAAATCGTCACTTTCTGATTAACTGGCGACAAATATCAAAAGAAAAACGGAATTTACTGTGGTAGGAGAAGCTGATTGAATCTTTTCTTCATTTAATATATCAATGTTCTTTCAATAGCCTCTTGCTGCGTTCACACCAGACGCGGATGAAGCATCGAGTGCAAATGATCTACATGTTTAGTCAATGCAAAGATGCGAACATCCTGCAGCGCGATACTTGTGAATGAGGCAGTGTGAATGAAGCGATCCGTGCAAACGAAGCGGCTTGAGTTGAGTGTTTGGGGCGATTGAGGCGCATATCTCTTGAATCACTCGAGTTGTAAAAACTGAACTTCAGCGGACATTCGTGACGTGTTAACTATTCAGGAGCTTTCTCTTGTAGGGTCGTGATTATAGTGCCTGTTGTTGGTGTCCCGGGGGAAAATCCTCTTGCTGACACTGGACAACAGGTCATCAAACTGGGCTTGGCTCAGTCAGAAGCACCGCGAAAAGCTTCTATCATTCAGATATAGTTTTTAGAGGAGTTGATAAACTCACAGTGCTGGGTGCACCTCTGAATGGATCTAGAAGATGAATCGACGCTGTTTTTCAGCCTTCCTAAAGCACAAAAACACAGCTACTCTCTCAATAAAATGAAGTTAGAGTCACCAGAAGCCCTGCCCATGACGCGAATCCACATCTATTGTAAATTTGACGGACGAATGAAGTGAGTAACACAACATAAGAAGACAAATGTCGGCACGCAAGGAATGCATGGTGGCGTTTGAAAACGTGAGACGCATAGCACAGATGCTCTTGACAGTTCTAGGTAATTAATAATATAACACTTAAACTGAAATGGTTATGGCGTTTTAGAATGACTGAAACAACATTTTAGAAGTTTTACAATGTGGTCAGCCACTTGGTTTGTGCATTCACACACATTTTTATCATCATATCATCAAAATCACATGACTTTTTTTAATGCCCATACTGGAATTTGTTTGGTAAAAGTGTTTCCAGCGTAGTTTATGGGCATTTCTTCTTATCGAATAAAAAGTTTATCCAGCTCAGTTATGCACATCCACATCAGCTCCGCGTATTGCTCCAATCAGACGAATCCTGACACATAATAAATTACCAGAGCTTTCTAAGTCATCTTCGTCTTGAAGAATCCCCCCTTCCACCCCAACTCCTCCCCTTCTCTGATAGAGCAGCAGGGCGGCTCAGTGGTTAGCACTGTCACCTGACAGCAAGAACGTTTCTGTGCGGAGTTTGCATGTTCTCCCCGTGTTCACATGGGTTTTTCCCGGTTTCCTCCCACCATCCAAAAACATACAACATAAGTAAATTGACTACTTTAAAATAGCATCTTAAGACAACTCTAGTCAGATTTATCTCCGCACATTTACAAGCAGGGGAAGTTCTCGAGACTTACCTGAGCTCAAACTCTCCTCTCTCCCTTCAAACAGGAGGGAGCCTCGGGCTCAAGGATATTCTGAGCTCAGGGCTCTCTCCCGGGACATCATGCCAAATACGCTTTATCATCAATCATCTGCTAAGTGTGAACTCTTGAAATGCTATTGGCTGTGTTTTTAAAAAGGGGAAGAGCTACTCTCTAATCATTCTCTATATTCTCTATTCAAACATGGAATAAAAATGCTCATTTCAAATGTCACTTCATGTGATCTGTATCAAACGCAGATAATAAAATGCCTGTATATTCATCAGTGGTGTTTAATGCCTCTGATTGGCTGCTGCATTCTTTAGCTCAACATTGATTGGTTTTAAGGGTCGTCACTACAAACTGTCTCAAATGGTTCAGTTGACAAAGTTCAACTTACATTAAATAAACCACCTTAAAACCTCAAGTTAGATTAACAAATACACGTTGTCTTCACTTATTGCTCATCTTTCTTTTTTACAATGTGCGCAGCTCAAAAGGAACAAGTGCTAATTAAAACAATGTCAAAAACTCACAACAATGTACTGTAGCCTACTAAAAATGGAAAAGTTTGGCGAATGTGAAAATGTCAAAACTCACACACTCATCCACAAATTCACTCTGAAACCCCTTTTTAGACTATTGCTTTGCCGCTCCCCCAGATCTGCCCATAATTGTCCTTTAAAAAAGAAAACGGAGTGACATAAACACCCCCTTCATGGAATGCAACAAATGTACACTGTTTATTCATTATACCTTTCATTTTAATGATGATAATAGTTTAATTTAAGTGTACAGGGTGCATTTTCCTGAATTTGAGGGAATTTTTGGTCGAAGCCCCTGTTCATTACTAACCCTGAACTAGGTGTTAAAGGCTAAAATAGAGCTGAGATGTATTTAAATCAAGGCTTTCGTTCTTTTCAGTGCAAACAGTTTATTTTTGTAAACAACATGTACAATTTGTTCTTTTTGTTGATTTTTGTACAATTTGTTGATTTTGCTAACTCACCTCATCTGTACTTCTTTGTCAGATATTCTTATTTTCAGTGTTTCGTTGGCTTGGGCTTCACCAAAACGTTACAACCTAATAATGATCTAATCAGTAAAATTACCCCTAATCAAGGCCCATGGTGTGATTATTGAAATGTTTGTGGGTGGTATTAAATGCTCATATTTTGCCACCATTTAAATGGCAGGAAATAAGAAGTGTGATTTATTTATTTGCATGTTCAAATGGGAGAAAAAACAACAACTAAAAATTATGAAAATAAGAATAAAACACAATGGACTTACACACACACACACACACACACACAGCGGGAGAAATAAGTATTGAACACGTCACTGTTTTTCTGAAAAAACATTTTTCTAAAGGTGCGAATCACTTGAAATATTCACCGGATGTTGGTAACAACTAAGGAAATAATAAAAACATGAATTAGTTCACAAATCAAATTATGTGTAATAAAATGAAATGACACAGAGGAAAACGTATTGAACACATGAGGAAAGGAAGGTGTAGAAAGGCAGTGAAAGCCCAGACAGCAACTGAAATCTCTCAGTAGTTATTCAGCAACCCTCTCCATTCGTCATTGTAAATGAAAATTCACTGCTTCAGTCCAACATCTACATTAGCAGGATGATGAAGATGAAACCAGAGTGGACATTTCAGCAAGACAATGATTCAAAGCACAGCCAGGGACACTCTCAAATGCTTTCAGAGAAAGAAAATCCAGCTGTAGAATGGCCCAGCCAAACACCTGACCAGAATCCAATAGAAAATACAAATTAAAGATCAGATTTGATAGACGAGACCTACAGAACCATCATGATTTTTACTCTGTTAAAACACAGCAAGTCTGAAAAAAATTTGGACGAGCTGCAATCAACACAATTTGTGAGTTTTTTTTATATATATTTCTAGTACCTTGTTGAATCTATGCCATGAAGGATTAAGGCAGTTTTGAAGGCAAAAGTGGGTACACCCCGGTACTAGTAAGGTGTACCTAATAAAGTGGCTGGTGACGGTATATAAATAATTAATTTCAGTGCAAACAAAACTCATTGTTTATCTGAATCTGACACAATATAGAGTTTTTTGCAAGTAGCAAAATTCATTCTTAACGTTGATTTCTCAGAAATCTTTATTTTCCATGTTTTGTTGGCTAAGCCTCCACCAAAACACTACACCTTAATGAACTAATCAGGAAAATTAGCCCTGATTAAAGTCCATGGTGTGATTAACGTAATGTTTGCGGGTGGTACAGTATTAACCGCTCATATTTCGCCACCATTGAAATCACAGGAAATGAACAGTGTGGTGTATTTATTCGCATGTTTTCTTGTCTAAAGAACCCACTCTCTCTTGCAGCGGCCTGCTCTGAAAAACAGCAAGAATCCAACGGGACAAGGATGTTGTCCAACCTATGGAAGGAAAACAGCAAGTGGAGGAAATGAAAGAGAAAGCGAGGGCATCACAATCTGACAACTCCAGCGCCTCTGTCAGACAGTGGTTGACTGCTACTCTGCTATTCCTGTTGGAGGGCTGAACCCACTCTGCCTTGTTGGCACAGATATTTTTAGCCCTTGCGTTTGGCAGAGAGACCGGCACTAAGAGTGATGGGGCCACACAGGCCTCCGACTGCAAAAGGGCAACGGTTGGATGAAGTGGGCGGAGGCGGGCAAGGTCACACGAGGCCATCGGAGACCAGAGAGTGGAGGATGAGGTGAGGAGATCTGGAGATTGAATCTTTTGACAGGCTGCATTTCACACCTGTGGAAATTCTATGATGTCATTATAAAAATATTCAATTATATTTGGGTATACATACACCAAGTTTCAGGTGTAATTTGTCCCATTCTTCCTACAAACAAGTCTTAAGGTGGGCAACAGTACAGGGTCTTCATTGTCGCATTTTGCTCTTCAAAATGTGCCACACATTCTCTATTAGGGACAGGTTGGGACTGTAGGCAGTCAGGACTTTGTAATCTGCAGAATGTGGTTTTGCTTTGTCTTGTTGAAATATGCATGGTTGTCCCTGGAAAAGAAGGCAGCATATTGTGCTCCATAATCTCTATGTACTTTTCAGCATTAATGGCACCATCACAGAAGTGCACGTTACTTTTGCCAACATTTGTCACAACCCCATACCATGACAGACCCATGGCTTTTGGACTTGTTGCTGGTAACAGTCTGAATGATCATTTTCTTCTTTGGTCTAAAGCCCAAAAAATACATGAAATACTGATTTATCTGAACACAGTACACGTTTCCACTGTGTGATGGTCCATCCCAGATGCCTCCAAGCCCAGAGAAGTCGACGGCACTTCTAAACACTGTTAACATAGGGCTTCAATTATATTTGGGTATAACTGATACTAAAATTATAGGCAGACAACAGAAAGTGTGTGCGAGTCTGTGTGTGAATTTATAGATAGATAGATAGATAGATAGATAGATAGATAGATAGATAGATAGATAGATAGATAGATAGATTTTTGAGTCGCAAACAAGTCATTCTTATGAATTGTTTTTTTTAGCCAGTGAGTCTTATAGAACATATGATCTATTAGTTAATGTATTTACTAACATACGGTAGTATACTATAATACGGTATTAATTTATCTGTGTTAAAGTTAATTTAACATAATTAAAGTTAAATAACATTACTTCATGTTGATTCACTGTGGATTATCTAATGTTAAAAAGCACAACTTTGAATTTAATTAATGCATTAGTAAATGTTGAACTATAATTAATAAATGCTTTACAAGATTATTCACGCTTCAAAAATACAATAACTAACGTAAGCTAATGGATCATTATTCTAAAGTGTTACCGAATGAATAAATTAGGAAAAGTCATTTTTTTGTCCGATTCTAAAATAATAAGGAACTGTTTTTTGTTATTAAATGTACATAGTCATGGCAGAGCTGTTGTAAAAATGTAATATGTAATGTTAAATATTTTATATTCAGACTTATTTACTGATCATTATTTAGCTTGTGGATTTAAATGTGCTCTAAATATATGTTCTGTACTGTAGCTTGTCATCATAAATTCACACGAGACGTTACTTTGATTTGATTTGGCAGTTATTGTGTTGTGAACAACTCACTAAATCATTCTCATTCATTCCTAGTATAGCAATAATTAATATTTAAATTAAAATCACTTTTGATATTCTAAAATTTTATTAGACTGGATTTGTTTTAAAGAAACAGTCCACCTTTTTTTGTCTAATAATCAAGGAACTTTGCTGGTGTACCATGGCTGTAGCAGGCACAATGATTACACAGTGCCTGAAACTACTTCAGAATCATCTATCACAAATGTTTGCATGATTTTCATGCATTATGTAATATCATTGCGCCTGCTGCAGCCCTGGTACATTATTATGCCAGAATTAGAGTATTGTTCCTAAGCTTATTGACCTATTGTTCCTAAGCTTATTGAACTATTTATTTTCTGTTGGTCTTAGTAGACGATGTACTGTAACAACAGAAGAGTCCAGCTTTAAATAGAAAAATTATTGAATCTCTGGCCATTTTAAAGCCAGATGCTAATGGTCTAATCAGATGCAATGATCTATGCTAAGCTAAGCTAAAAGTGTCCTTGCTAAACTGGAGATTGGCTAAATGGATTCAGAAATGGTAAACTGTTTAACTTTAGGGGAGTTATTTAATTGCGTTTTTCTTTTTAAAGTAGAGTGTTCCTTTAATAAGAAATAAGCAAACTATTTTTGTTATAGAGTATTTTTTATTAATGTAAAAAAAAAATCAGTGGCTCTTTTTTTGTCTGTACTCTATTTTCTCTCTCTCAGCTTCATTGTTTTCTTAGTAAGATGTCTTTCACGTCTTTAACAACTGTTTGCTATCACAGGCCTGCCAAAACAGCCTAACCTCTTCACGGCGTATTGCCTCATATTTTCCCCATAAACCGTTTTGTTTTGCAGACTCTTTGTGCCCTGGTTGCATAATGGCTCCTCCTCAGTCACTGATAGACTCCTTTCCCGCCTTTTAGCTCTCTTCCCATCAGCCTCTCAGCAGGTCTCTTTCTTAGATCCACCTGTCTGTGTGCCGAGCTCTGCGGAAAGCACTAACATATTCCCTTTGTTAGCCGTTCTTCCTCCACAATTTGTCTCCGCATGGATGACCTTGACTGCTCCAATCCCAAAATAGACCCCGAGCACAGGTGTGTTTTTTATCGCTTCCTTCGAGACTGTATTATCGCACGCAGGTTTTCTTTCTATAAATGGAAGATCTGAATCGTACGCTATCAACCCTCTCCTGCCAAGTCAAAGCAATCTGTCGTTTGGCATTCAGTTCTGCGGATTACTTGTTGCTATGTGAAAGTTTGGCTGAAGGGCTTTGTGTTTGAAAAGTCGTCACGTCTCTGGAATACATTTGCTGTCATCCTGGTTTTGTACAGTACTGCATTTATAGGTTTATATATTTAGAAAGTAAATGCTCGGTTGAGCCAGGCAACGAAACAGCGGCTGCATTGACAACTTCATTTTCTTTGAGTAATTAGAAGAAACGATTTAGTCAGTTAACAAATATAAAGGCTTCTTGGCTTAGCTGAACTGCACCATTCCCAAGATTTAATATGCTTGATTTCTGACTAGTTTAAGACTGACAGCGGGAATCAGATTGGCAACTACATAGCTAATGTGTGAAATAATAGGTTAACACACTTGATAAAATATTTTTTGCTGCTTTTTCAAACTACTTATTTACAAAAGAGCTGAAACAGCACAATTCTTGAGGGTTTTTTGGGAAAACTTAATTGTTTTATGTTAAGTCCACTTAAAATTGTACCCCCCCCCCCCCCCCCCAAAAAAAAAAAAACAACAACAACAAAACAAAGCAAAAAAACAAGTTAATTGAATCGATTTGTGTAGGCACAACATTCAATTCAATTCACCTTTATTTGTATAGCGCTTTCACAATGTAGATTGTGTCAAAGCAGCTTCACATAGAATGTTATAGTAAATTGTATATTAAAATAAACAACATGAAGGAATTGTGTGGAATTCAGCATTTTTACAGTGCTTTAACAGAGTGAAAAAGGAGTAATAACTACCCAGCAGCCACCTTGATGTCAAAACGACTTCAAAAATGCTAATTAATGCAACCTGTTTGATGCAGCCCATGTTCGTTCTTAAAACATACCGCTATATACATTTCTGGAGAGCACCAAAAACGTCTCAGGAGGTTTTTTAAATTTTATTTTATTTTTTTACAATTTTTGTTTTTTCAAATCCACCAGAAGTTGCTGTGTACACTTTTTCAGATCTCAAATTTCCCTTACGAGTGCCATTCGCACCTGCTCTTCTCACTTAAATCCACCAGAGGCCACTGTAGACTGACTGAATGACTGACTGACTGACTGATCAACTGACCCACCCTCCTCCTTCCCTAAACCCAACCAATAGTATTTTCAAAAGCACAGATTGACCCGCTCACCCTCTTCCCTAAACCCAACCGACAGTTTTAAAAAGCAATCCAGAAAAAAGAAAAGCCCTCTGATTTTAACCACGCTTTCAGATTTTACAACACTCTCACCCTGTTATTTACTTGTTTATTTCCTTTTTCATAGGCATCGGTTTTTGTCTTACCTACTTTCTGGAACCGTTCTTCACCAGACTCGAACCCTATCGTCATGGTCAACTCCTCTCTGCATCAAGTCCACTGACATACATGGTGAGCTACTAGACAAACTGGTAACAGCTGGAAAGCCGTCCATATGGAGGTAAAAAAAGAAACATTGTCATACTGCCCTGTAGAGTTCATTTAAAGGCAAAATACAGCCATACTTACTTCTGGCTACATACTTTGGGATCTCCAGAAATGTATATTGGGCTACGTTTTGAGAATGAACCTATGTTGATTTGATGTCAATTGTCTACCTTGTGCTTTGATGGCAATGTTAGATGTCAGTTGCTCGTTGTTTTGACATCAAGGTTGTTTACGTGAATAGTAGGGATACAAAATCTGGTGTAAATTATTGTCTACGGATATTATAATAAATTTTGTGCTGTTGCTTTGGCGGTCAAAAGAGGTCATGGCTTTAACAGCAAATCGATTTGCATTTTTGACGTGGTGTTTGACATGTTGTCTGGCTAACTTTGAAATCAGAAATAGATATGCTAGCAGGCTTATAACAGAACAAAATATATGATTGTGAGAAAAGAATACTGCACTTTATCTGTATAATCAATGATGAACGTGCTAGCAAGCTGCTAACTGAACAGAGTAGGTACAAAATACTTGGCTAACATTATTTTTTTTTCAGCTTAGTCCCTGTTTTATTTAGGGATTGCCACAGCGGAATGAACCACCAACTATTCCATCATATGTTTTATGCAGTGGAAGTACTGGGAAACACCCATAGACTTACTCATCCACAAACTCATACACTATGGCTAATTTTGTTTAATAAATTCACCTATAGTGCATGTCTTTGGACTGTGGGGGAAACTGGAGCATCTGGAGCAACTCCAGACAGAAATGCCAACTGGCCCAGCCAGGACTTGAACCAGCAACCTTCTTGCTGTGATCCGACAGTGCTAACCACTATTTTAACAAATAAAATCAACAATAAATGTGCTAGCAAGCAGATATTAGAACAAAACAAATAAAAACATAGACATGTAAGAAAATTAAGAAATGCTAGCAATCTAAAAACACTTACGCTAACATAGCTAATGTATGAGATTCACAATAAGCTGTTAGAAAAAACAATAACACATGTACTTCTAAAGCATTACTAACAGATTGGGAAATACATCAAATCATATGCTAGCAAGCTGCAAACAGAACAAAGCAAGCTGAAAAAAAATAGATGTAACATTAACAACAGAACAACAGCTGCTGACAGAGCAAAAAGAGAAAACACTTAGCTAACATACTGTAGCTAATGTATGAAATTAGCATTAAGAGTTAACGTGCTGCTAACGAAGTGAAATACATTACACATGAATTAGGCTAAAACCTGAAGTAAATAATAGACGTGCCAGCAAGCTATCTGAGCAGCAGATTGAAAAATAGATCAACAAGTAGCCTAGTGAGCTGCTACAGATCAACTTAGCTAACAATATAAATCAGCAATAGATGTGCTGGCGAGCTGATAAAAGAACTAAGCGGATTTAAATTAAGATGAATAATGTTAAATCGATAAATGATGTGCTAGAAAGCTGACAGAGCAAAGTGGATAAAAATACTTAGCCATCGAATGAAATCAGGAATAGATGTGCTAGCAAGCTGATAACAGAGTAAAACAGATTAGTACTAGCAAACTACATGCTAAAAGAGGAAAATAGGTTGATGACAAAACAAATTCTTAAAAATCAATCAATTGTTGAGGCATTTTGTAACCTCATTTGCAGAATTCATGTCCTTTGGCTTAGTCCCTTTATTCATCAGGGGTCGCCAAGAGTTGCACCAACTTATCAAGCATATGTTTGACACAGCGGATGCCCTTCCAGTCACAACCCACAAAACACCTATACACCCAGAGGAAACCCACGCGATCACGGTGAGAACATGCAAACTCCAAACAGAGATGCCAACTGGCCCAGCCGGGACTCGAACCAGCAACCTTCATGCTGTGAGGCGACAGTGCTAACCACTGAGCCACCATGTCACCCTATTTGCAGAATATATTCATTCATTCATTTTCTTTTTGGCTTAGTCCCTTTAATCCGGGGTCGCCACAGGGAAATGAACCGCCAACTTATCCAGCATTTGTTTTTACGCAGCAGATGCCCTTCCAGCTGCAACCCATCACTGGGAAACATCCATACACACTCATTTAAACACATACACCATGGACAATTTAGCTTACCCAATTCACCTGTACTGCATGTCTTTAGACTTGTGGGGGAAACCGGAGCACCCGGAGGAAACCCAGGACAACACGGGGAGAACATGCAAACTCCACACAGAAATGCCAGCTGACCCAGTGACCTTCTTGCTGTGAGGCGACAGCACTTTCTACTGCGCCACTGTGTCGCCTTGCAGTATATATTGGTATATTAAGTAGTCATACCAAAGTCTATGTATTATTTCATTATGAAGATTGATTGAGCATTTTAATTCGAAAATGCTACTGGTCTCTTATGGCCCATTTCCACTGAGTGGTACAGTACGGTACGGTACGGGTCACCTTTATCAGGCTTGCATTTCCACTGCTAAAGGGTACTCTTTTGGTGGGTGTGGTGTACGACAGACGTCATTTTCGCTCAAGGAAATGTCTACAGTAAAGCTTTATGGGTCGTTCACAAATCATACAAGACGCACTTCTCACAAAACAGAGGCTTTATTATACACATAAACACTGGTGTATAAATGTTCATTACTGACTGAACATGATCTGATTATAACTAGATCAATGATGTGACATAGCCTACGGTCCGCGATTATATCAAATAAATAAATAAATAAATAAATGCAGCATATATGAACACATACAGCATCTTACAGTCTCCGATGTTACCAAATTACAGAAAAACTACACACAGCTGACATTTATGCCTTATTTAGGTTCAAAAACAATACGAAATACAGCCCCCAGTCAGTGCAAACCTCTCATCTGTATCTTTAATCTTCACCAGTAAATGTAGCCTCCCCATCATTATTCTCTCGTTAGAGAGTGATTCCGTCATTCTGAGTTTATAATAGTCCAGGTTAAGAACTTTGTTATTTCAAATATTGACGCGCACGCGAGCGCAAGAGACAAGCGAAACCTCTCGCGCTCGCGCTTATGGGCTCGTAACCCATAAGAATCTGCTCTTCTCTTGGCTTTGTGGCTATCAAGATGACGACAAGGTTTGTTTGAGCTTGGCTCGACCATGGCTCGTTATTATATGCTGATATTATTTCGGAGCATTGTCTCTCGGCTGTGTATTAAACATGGCGGGTCCTTTGTTTTCATTCTGCTTGTTGCGCAAGCAAATGACGTATCTCTGTAAGCCAATGGCGTTCAGCTGCGCGTCTAGCTCTGCCTTACGGCACCCTTTCAGTTTTTTGGTACCCCTTCGAAAGGGTGACTAAAAAGTTGTACGGTACGGTTCGGTACGCTTTTAGACAGTGGAAACGGCCTTAAAAGCGTACCGAACCATATCGTACCGTACCGTTCCACTCAGTGGAAACGGGCCATTATACTACTGGGCTGTTGAATATTTAATTCTGATTGGCCGATGTATCACGTCAGTCGGGCATAACATTAATTTGGCCACTATCTGAAGTTATTGACTGGAGTTTCTACAAACTTGTTAAGACATACGCTAACCCAGTGTTTCCCAACCCTGTTCCTGAAGGCACACCAACACACTTTAGGTGCGTCCCAAATTGCATATTTATGCACTATTCTAGGGTATTTTTTTAGTATAAATAGTGTAAGTAGTGCGTGTGGAATGATGGACACTTCACACACTCAACGACTGCAGCTTTGCTCATGTAGTGAAAGGGGCGGAGCTATCGGGCGCACATGTTGAATAACTTTACTTATTTTGGATTGTGAAAGCAAAATTCTCCTACTAGAGTGATTATAGCTCCTTCCAATGGTGAATACGGTTACACTCATGGCAGGTATTGTTTGGTGGTTTGGTCATTGTTCACTAATATAACAACCGTCATCATGGAAACGGTTTGAACTTCCGCTTAATAAATAACATTAGTGTTCCATTTGGAAGACACTAAATTCATATACTGTGCTGTTGAGTGTGTAATGTACATAGTGTATAAGTGCAAAGTGTATAGTGTGCCATTTAGGACGCAGCTATTTTCAACCTCTACCTAATCAAACACACCTGAATCAACTCATCTGAACGTTAGAAGAGACATCCAAAACCTGAAATGAATGGGTCAGATAAGGGAGACATCCAAAATATGCACTGTTGGTGTGCCTCCGTGGAACAGAGTTGGGAAAAACTACGCTAACCAAATGGCGGCATATTTGTGGCATAACCTTCAAAATAAAAGCCTCTATCAAACGCCATTATACAACATGGAACAGCCAGGATAAACTGTATTTGTCTGACAGAAAAAAGTCATGTACACTGAGGATGGCTTGAAGTTGGGTAAATTATGGGGTAATTTTTATTTTTGGGAGAACTATTCCTTTAAATACACATTTTAAATGCAATTAATTACAATACTGATCATTTCTGACAACGAATGTGCTAAGAGGTGCAGCAGACAAGCTAATACAGGAAGATTTACTGTATTTTAGCAATCAAAAGCAAACTCTTTTTGCTCATAGAAGGACGTGGTGGATTTTGAAGGAACTTGAATATAAGATGGAAGCTGCATGATATCTGAAGTAGACCTCGGGCTGAAGCATCAGTCTCTGAGGACGTGACTGGCTACTGTGCCACAGGCCCGCTCTCCTCATCCTCAAGAAATAACTCGCCTGCAGCCCGCTGTCGTACCATCTCTGGGTGTGAATTGAGTCTATGTGCTGCCAGTGGTTATAGATGCTATCAGTCAAGCAGCACACAAGCCTGTACCTGTGCTGTGACGCCGGCAGCCAATCTATATTCCAGAGGAACGTCGAGAGCATGTGTTCGCTGACAAACAAATAAAGCCAACAGTCGCTTTGATGCGGAGGAGACGGGAAAATGAGAATTTGAATGAAGTTTGACAATAATTCCTACGCTCGATGTATTATAGCGAAAAGATGGTTCTCGCTTCTGAGGTCTGGGGTGGAATTAAATATCCACCCCACTGAGTTTTTGTCACCGTTCCTTCTGCAAAGTCAGAGTGATTTTATTTCTCTCTGTGACAGTGCTTTGATATTAATGTGGGTATTTTTATTTATTTATTTTTATTTTTTCGTGAAAGGGAGATGATTTCCTTTCGTTATTACTCATGCGTCAAAAAAGCAATGGTGTCAGGGGAATTCGACTTGAATCTTTTACTGTGTTGACATTTCCAAGAGAAATGAGATTTTTATTTAGTCATTTACACATCTGTTAACCCACATAATGTATTCTCTCTCTCTCTCTCTCTCTCTCTC
>CAIGQQ010038113.1:5991064-6004543 GCA_903798035.1 Danio albolineatus
TATATATATATATATATATATATATATATATATATATATTGCAATCGTTATTTTTGAAATTATTACACCGCTTTGCAAACGTTTATTATCATTTGTTGAGCCTCCCCATACAGTTTGATAGGACGCTTGGACCCGGAA
Organism: Danio albolineatus; assembly: GCA_903798035.1. Classification (NCBI taxonomy): domain Eukaryota; kingdom Metazoa; phylum Chordata; class Actinopteri; order Cypriniformes; family Danionidae; genus Danio; species Danio albolineatus. The sequence continues at coordinate 5,991,203 of CAIGQQ010038113.1, forward strand.
GGCGCTTCGCGTGACGTCACACTTAACGAACCATGAAAAACTGCGCATGTGCAGCTGACATTGCATCATGCTCAATGCGCTTGCGCGGCTGAGATTGCACCGGTCTGAGACTGCATCGTGTCTGCATCCAGAAACTATTGGGAAAAACAAATACCATGACAGTCAATGGTTACAGGCTTCCTGCTTTCTTCAAAATATTATTTTGTTCAACAGAAGAAAAAAGTCAAATAGGTGTGGAACAAGTACAAGATGATTAAATGATGACAGAATTTTCAGTTTTGAATGAACTGTCCTTTTTAGGGTGAATATATGGTGAATTTAGGGTAAAATGTCCTTTAATATATTTTATTTATTAAAGTATAATTATTATTTTTATTTAATAAAAAGTGCCCTTTTTTCCATTTGAGCCCCTGTCCCTTAAAAGGTCTCTGCACGTCCCTGGTTGGTGTAATATTTGGTTTCGTTACCTTACCTTTAGGCTTGTCGTGGTTTAATAAATATGCCACCTAGAGGCGGCAACAACTTAATTCAGTGAATCGTTCATTCAATCCATTTAGAAATGAAGCATGAATCACTCTGCCTTACTTGATTCATGAACCGATTCTTTTCGCAATTATGAACAAACACCTCAAGAAACTGCGGATTTGTTTGGAACTATTTTCGCTGTCGAAGCAGAAGAAAACAGTAGAAATGGTAAGTAACTCAATCTACTGCTTTGTTGAAAGCTGTGGTATAAAATCATTATCACATATCAAGAAAGCAGTCTTTTTGCTTGCTTTTCTGAACTATCAGTTAAAATTGACAAGCAACAGATTTTTAACTTAACTTCAAATTAACGTCCACGCATGCATAATCAAATAGTGAATGCTTTTGGATGCGTTTTTATGACATAATGTTCGACATAACTATCCCAGACGACACGGCACACAGCTTAATGTTTTATTTTCGTCAACGTTTAAGCGGGTAAGTTCACTCAGCAGCCCAACACATTTCTGAACATTCAGCCCCTCGATACTCTGACTGTTGACAGATGTCTCGTGTTTTGTTCGACATCTTTAACTCTGTGCCACACACATGTCAGCGAGCTCTTGGACAAAGGCTTGTCTTTGAACATGACATCTGCTCAGGCCACAGAGGTGACCAGAGGGCGGGGGTTGAGTCCTGCAGGCGGCTTTCGTCTGGTCACTTCAAACTGCGGCCTGCTGGACTGTCTGTCAATAACAGACCGTTTGACATGTGCTTGTTTTCTCCGTTTGATTTTATTCCTCTTCTGAAAGATTCTAAACATATACATGTATGTAACGTTTCTAACATATAAGGGATATTTCACCCCCCAAATTTTATTTTTATTTACTTGATTTCACCCTCACCAGTACTTGATTTACTCACCCTCAAGTGGTTCCAAACCTTCGAGATGTTTTTTTTTAATCTGCTGAAAACAAAGGAAGATGTTTTAAACAAAGATGGAAACCTGTAACCATTGGCTTTCTATTGTAGGAAACCAAATACTGTGGGAAGCCAAGGGTTACAGTATTTCAGCTTTCTTTAAAATGTGTTTAACGGAAGAAGATGTAAAGTGTGTAAATGATGACAGAATAATTTTTTTTGGATAATCTCCTTAATAAATGTCAACTTTAGTAATAAAAAAAAATTATATGACCTGTATATCAACATATTAGACTTATTCTGAATGAAAATGAGACATTGAAAGTAATGTTAAATGAAAATGTTCTATACATACTTTTTAGATATATTTACCAGTGTTTATATGGTTATATACACAATATTTATACTGAAAAGTAATTTTTCTAAAATTTGTTTGTACATCATTATATTGTTGTGTTGTCATGATACTGGTACGAGTCTTAGGGTGCTTTCACACCTGCCTTATTTAGTTCAGTTGAATCGCACTAGAGTATGTTTTCTCTCTTGGTGTGGTTCATTGGGCAGGTGTGAATATAGCAAATGCACTCGAGTGTGCACCAAAAGCAGACCAAAAAAGCGTACCGAGACCACCTCTTCAAGTAGGTCTTGGTACGCTTTTTTTGGTCTGCTTTTGGTGCACACTCGAGTGCATTTGCTAAATTTACACCTGCCCAATGAACCACACCAAGAGAGAAAACAAACTCTAGTGCGACCCTGGAGTGGTTCGTTTGTGGTGAGAACATGGTCCAAACTAAAACAGACCCAACTGCAAAAAGTACCTTTTTGGACTAATGCAGCTGCCGTAGTCCGATGTGCTGTCACATCTTATGGGATTTGGAGGGAAAATATTTGTTGACAGCTCTTTACCAATGGTTTTAATCAGAGGGAGAGGGGAAAAACATTACCTGATGGATCATTGGTAATATTTCTGGAAGATGACCATGTCGCAGTTTAGCTAAATTAATTCACGACGACTTCTAACACCTTTGCAGACTGCAGTGCATTAAAACATTGTTTTTAAGCCGCAGCTGCGCTTTATTCTCAAAATTTATATTTTTTCTAAAGTGATGTATACAAGCTATATAGTTTACCATGACCAGGCATACAATCAGCCAGTGCTGCAACATTTTGTGTCTGCCGGTTTGTTTACTTTCAGGAGTTTCATTGGCATTTTTTCTGCATGTTTATTCTGACCAATCAAAAAGCAGTTTAGGAAATACGTTTAATAACATCTGGCCAATGAGTGATGTGGATTTTGTCACATGACTTCTTTTCAACTGGTTTGGACCAAAGCAATCAGAGTGGTTTGAAAAGGTCCAGACCAAATGAACCGAACCACAGATGTGAAAGCACCCATAAAACACTGTTGATTTGCCATTGTGTTCACATGCTCAACAGAAATGACTGTGATTGGCTGTGCACCTAAAGGTTAGCAGGAAATGGACATTTTTTTTTAAATTTCAGTATTGTGACAACAATATCATAATGTAAAAATAAGCATTAAAACTTGTTCACAATAATAAAAAATTAAAATAATAATAATAAAAGTAAGGCACTGTATGTAGTTTTTGCCATTAGAGGGTGTGTATTCACTACAATCAAAGACATAGTTTGATGGCAACTGAATTGGGGACATCCTAGGGAACTCAAACATTGTTCATGGATAAGTATTCAAAGAAGTATTTAAAGCTTATTGTCATGTTAGTATGAAACAAAAGCTAAAATCTGTCAAAGAGAAACAGGAGCGCTGAAACAATTGCTGGTGAGAGATGAGTGTGATGAATAGGGCTGGGTATTGAGTTTCATACTTTTTAAGCACCGACCGAATCGTCTCGATATATCGAGTATCGGAAAAAAACATTTTTGTTTGGTACCAAATTTCGATACCCAAGGGTATAATCTTGTCAACGTCAGTAAGCTAAAAAACCTGCGGCATCCTTAACGTGCCCGGATCAAATGCTGGTGATTGGCTGCAGCGAGGCTGTCTTGAAAATCGATAGTTTACGCCCACTCGCCCAGAGTTTGTAATGTGAGTCTGTAATGTCAAATGTGAGTCTGTAATGCGTACACTACACATTAAAGCATAGCATAAATTTAACGCAAACGATGTTTAAGCGATCTACAGTATGGCTACATTATGCAAAGATTGATGGCAACAGCGTGCGATGCAATATCTGTAAAAAAGTTATCGCGACCAAGACTGGCAACACGTCAAATATGATAAAACACCTCACAGTACACAGAATTAATTTACGAGCAGAATGTTGCTCAGTGTTTGACTGCAAGATCACGCCGGTGCAGTCATCATCATCATCCTCTCAGTGGATGCTTGCTTGAAGATGCTTGCTTCTCTGAGATTGTGTTATGTAATCTTGTTAAAATATATTTCTTAAAATAAAAGTATCGAAAAAGTATCGTTCGGAACTGGTATCGAATTCAGGGTACCGTATAGGTATCGGTATCGAAAATTTTGGAACGATACCCAGCCCTAGTGATGAAAGAGAAGAAGCAGACCCACAATGAAGAAGAGCTTTTATTATGCCACAGTCCACTTCTGGTTCCTCCTTTTGTGGTCATGTGGAGAAGAAGCTACGTTGTTTTATCATACGTTTTAGGGTTCTGTTGCGTTTTCAGTTTTGTAGCCAACATATACCTTAATCAATCAGATTTCATGACCCAGAGTTCATGCTTTAGTAGATGGTAAGTGAACTTTGCTTTTTGGAATACACCCTTGTAAAATAATCAGGTCGGCGCATCTGCCAACAGCAACCATACATGTTTAAAGTCACTGAAACCACCTTTCTCCTCAATCCTAATACTTGAATATGCATGCAACTGTAAATATAAAATCCTGAATCAATGGAGCTACTGCCATGTGACTAGACGAGTAGATATTTACATTAACAATCAGTTGAACACATGTGCTTAATAAACAGGCCGGTGACTGTATAGTAAACTTGCGTGTAGATTTGTGTGTAATATTTCAAACAAAATTTAGGAGCGATATCTCATAAATGATGCAAACACTTATCCCTCGGGATGTGCTGACTAATACAATAAACTCTTATTATATTCGTGGTACCTAAATAAATATTCAAATTCGCCAGCACAAATGCTCTGCATAGATAAGCGATTACTCACGAACGCAGAAGAACGCAGCAGAAATGCAGCATTCGGACTGGGGGAATCAGTGCACACCGGCAGGATGATGAAAAGGAAGCTTCCCACTGTGCTTATTGAAATGCATCACAATCATTTGACATGCAAGAAATCTCCAGGCGGATTTGCTGGCAGGGCTTCTGAGCTGCAACCTTTTGAGACCTTCGAAAAAGTGAATTTTTTTTTTTTGTTCTCAAGATTTTTTGGAACCGAATTAAAGTTTCTTATATGCTTGGGCTGTTAAATGTATTAATCGCCCCCAAAGCATGCGGATACATTCGGTTTGTGGCTTATAGTAGTCAATTTTATGCTTTTTTTTGGGAATCATCTTTTGCAGGCAGACAGTTCTAACATCCTCAGAGTTGGTGCGGATACCTTATTTGCTCTTGTCACTGTTTGGCATGTAGGAGGACATGATACATGGAGAAGATGTAGGAGGGATTTGGTCTGAAAAGGAGATTTCGAGCTGTTATGATACTGAAATGTCCTATTTTAACCTCTGCTCGGATTTTCTTTGGCTGATCCTTGTTACTCAACAGTGAGGCTTAAGTATAACTATGTGTATATCCGAAGCCTGACTCATTTCCCTTAATTAAATCTTTTGAGCGGTTTGTTTTAAAGTGGCCCTATTATGCTTTTCTCCAGATATTAGTGTTCATGCAGTGTGTTATATAACCGTTGCAAAGTCTGCAAAGTTTTTTTTTTCTTCCAAAAGCATTTTTACACATTGTAACCAATTGTAGGAATCTCCAAAACAAATAATTGGAACCTTTAAATTAAGGAACTTTCAAAATGATCATCTTTTTATATATACACCACCTGACAAAAGTGTCAACGATCCCAGTTGTAAGAGCAACAAATAAGAACTTGCCTTCTAGTTGATCATTTGGAAAAGTGGCAGAAGGTTGACTTTTCCGATGAATCATCTGTTGAACTCAGTGGTGAAAAGTACTGAAAAATTATACTCAAGTAAAAGTACTATTACTGGCCTAAAAATGTAGTGCAGTAGAGTAAAAGTATTTAATATATTTTAAATAGGTGTTGTAAATATTACTCAAAGTATGAGTATAAATTAGACCTTTCAAAAGTACTCAACAGTAGTGAGTAATGAGTATTATGCTGTAAAAATCTGATGTGTTTACATGTAATTTGTTGATGTGTGTGTAAACGTAGCTGGTTCGAGCCTCAGCTGGGTCAGTTGGCATTTCTGTGTGGAGTTTGCATGTTCTCCCTGTGGTTGCGTGGATTTCCTCCGGGTGCTCCGGTTTCCCCCACAGTCCAAAGACATGCGATACAGGTGAATTGGGTAAGCTAAATTGTCTATAGTGTATGTTTGTGAATGAGTATGTATGGATGTTTACCAGAGATGGGTTGCAGCTGGAAGGGCATTCGCTGCGTAAAACAAATGCTGGAAAAGTTGGCGGTTCATTCCGCTGTGGTGACTCTGGATTAATAACGGGACTAAGCCGAAAAGAAAATGAATGAATGAATGAATGAATGTATAAACAACATTCTGTAGTGCATTTAGTTAATGCTCAGCAGGCACAAAACGTCGGAAGACTTTAATATTAGGTTAGATTTAGGTTGTAATGTCAGATGACCAATATTCAATGTCTAGCCAGTGTCTAAAGACATTATTTTGATGTCCAATAATGACGTCATATGACGTTGATATTTGGTCGATTTTGGGTTGTGTTGGAAAGTGACCAAAATCCACAGTGGAGCCAACATCTTAAATCAACGTCATATTGACGTAAAATACTGACATTTATTAAGTAGTAACTTATGGCAATTAAAATCCAACATCTGATGAATGTTATAGTGGTAACATCCACACAACGTTAAGCTATAACATCATTACACGTTGATATATGTGGTTGATTTTTGGTTGGACATTGGACTTTAATGTTGGCCTGACATCAACCCGAGTTCTGATGTCAACCCGATTTTCATTTCCAAACAAAATGCAGTATCCCCACGACCTTAGGGTACAACGTCAATCTGACCCCATGTTGACGTCTTATGTCTGCTGGGTGTTTAATGCCATTTACGTCATCATACAGTAAATATCTGTTTTCTCATCAATGACATGCATCTAAACAGTCTCTGGGTCAATGCGTGTAAAGATTTTGGACCTCTTGTTGGACACTTTTAATGCTTCCAAACAGTTTGCTTCAATTATAAATCGCCCATGTCTTGAGGTAGTTTATTATGAGGCGATTTACCTTCTATGTGTGATTTGATTGGACCACAGGGCTGATTGTTCTGATCCCCATAGACAAGAAATAATAAAGTAGTGACTGCAGGTTGAAGGAAAGTAGTGGAGTAAAAGTACCGATACTGCATTAAAATGTACTCAAGGGAGAGTAAAAGTACACATTTTTAAAACTACTTAGTAAATTATAATTCCTGAGAAAAACTACTCAGTGATTTGAGTATTTGTAATTAGTTACTTTACACCACTGGTTGAACTGCATGATTACTTTCCTACAGTAGAACTGATACTTTATCATACTTTTAACTTTGATATTCAAAAAAAGAATATATTGCAAATAAGTATGAAATAAACCATATCATGTGACAATTCGCCATCTTCCCTTTCCTCGACTTGCTTTTTGTAAAATAGTTCATTTTTGGCCTGCTTCAAAACTTATTGCATTATTTTTGCAGAAGTTTCCATAGCTCTCCTTCCATAATAATGAACTCTTAAGAACCAAATCTGAAGAGTTGGACTTACTCCAAAGTGCAGCTACTGTACTAAAAAGTTTCTCTAGGTCTCTTGCCTGTTCCCGCAATTCTATTACATACCAGATTGAATATGGAACTATATTCATACTTCCCGAGACGAGTCACTTTGACACAGCTAACTTTTTTGCCTGTACAATACGATATGTTCCCCTCCGTTGTTCTGGATCATCCAGACCTGTAGGTTGAAGGGTTGCAGTGTTTTTTTTTTTTTTTTGTTGCTTTTTTTTTCGGTTATTTTGGTGCTGTTCTGCTGAGCAGACAGACCCTAAAGAGAAATCCCATTTCAAATTAAATTTAAATGACCCCCCAAGCTCATAAACAGTGGGTCGCCTGACAGCCTAATTTATAATTCAGCACTGAGCTAGCGGCTCCTGGTTTGATGTTAAGGAAAGGCGGACTGAGAACAAGTGCTTGAATCTGATTCTGAGGAATATAAAGACAGTATAGTGTATGCATGCTAATATATCCACATAATGCAGTATATATAGGAAGAATTATTGATGATGGATCATTTGAATGAATGGAAAACAATAATGCACATTCAAGGCGAGAACATTAGCACAGTAACATTATGACAGTACTAATAATTGTTCACCAAGTTATCATATTATAATCAAGCGACAACCTCCCGCTCTCCCTCGGGAAGCCAATACAGAAGTAACTAAAACTTGCAATTCATTGAAAATTCCGCTAGTCCTGGCTGTCCTGGCTCCATATTAGAGCAAATCTCCAATGAGCCCACTGGTGAAATGGCCAACTTTACAGCAGAAAAAAAGGTGTTTACAGCCTGGTACAAAGAACGATTTTGGTTCATATAGCTTATATTACCCTTCATGACAACTGTGAGGGGGTGAATTTTTTTATAACTCATCCGTTTCCTTTATATTAAGCTAAATTAAGTTTGCATAATTAAGGGCGTGGCCACTTGAGTGACAGCTAGTCGCGCTGGTCGCCGTCACGTCACCTTAGCTGATTCCGGCTGATTCGTCGTATTTTTGTGTTGTTTTATGTGGCTTTACACAGTCAGTTGCCTTTTGGAATTATTTCCTGCAAATATCAGATAATATGGCATGCTGTGTGCACTTAATTGTGCTCACAAACCATTCACGTGGCCTCTGTTTCCCAGGTGAGTGAAATTATATACTTATACCATCTCTATAAATGTAATTGCTTTATTTCGGATAATTTATTATTTATAATGTTCTTCAGAACTCTAATGCACTCCAGAATCTGACAGATTGATCAGCTGTACCCTATAAAATCGCCATTTCAAGCGTTGTCATACAGTGTTCTGCCTGGATTTCCTAAAAAGCCCTGCATTTACTAACACAGACTATATCTGAAGTATTTGGATGTAATTCACACTTTCTTCCTGTTGAAAAACGTCTTAAGAACGATGTTATGTGGCTTGATGTATTACAACAGTGTTTTCAACAGACTAAACACTTTATTGGTATAGTGTACAACCAAGGACGTGTGTTCAGAACACAAACGAGTCGCAGGTAATGAAATATGATGTGTTTCTCTCATAAGAAAGCTCTTAGCTAAATGCCAGCATGCGTCCCGTAGCTCCGCTCACGCTCCGCCCACGCTCCGCCTCTTTGCCCTTGTTTGGTATGCCTCGGTTGGTGCGATGACGCACGAACAAAATGGCGACGGTTGGCCACGCCTACTAGTGGCTTCTTTTGGGTTCATCAGAAACCTATGGGTGACGTCACGGATACTACGTCCATATTTTTTACAGTCTATGATTGTAATCATTTCCGAAAGTCTTGCAAGGTCATAGATTACAGTTGAAAATTAATGATGCACAAAATAGAAGGGACCAAAACATGGTATATATCAGCAATAAATGCATATTCTTTAGTATTTTAGTTATCAGAGCTTTAAGAAAATAAGTGGTCATTCAATAAAATCCAAATTTTTCAGTTTTCTGTATTTTTATTTTTGTTATCAGGCTAAGTCAGCATTGCCAGATGTACGATAATTATCATATTTGTAAGATAATTTCAACCTCTGTATGATCAATAATGAGAAAAATCCTATAATGTACGATAATTTCAGAATTTATTGCATTTAAAATTAATTTTATTAAAATCTTCGGGGTTCTATACTTATTGATTTGCGTCTTTTCTCTACTGTCTGTGGGGAGAATGTAGAGTAAGACACGTTTTCTATCTCATCTTATGTTGCGTCTTTTCAGCCAATCAACGTGGAGAATGGCTCTCTTACGAGTTAACGTTTCTGTTGCGCGCAGCCGTGCGTAGTTTTCAGGTTGAGGTCGATCCTTTAAGCAATAAAGTTAAAAATTAGTGCTGAAAAGGAAGGTGAGAAGGACAGGGGAGTTTGCCCTTGATGTTCTCATTTTTAATCTTGTTCATCTTATCAAAACAAAGCATGCAGACCATAGAGTGTGTTCAAAATTTGGGTGGGTGCACTGCTTTCAAGCCAACCAATGCTATTTTGTGGTCCGTGACGGCATACAATTTGTACCGCATAATGAATCCCTCAACATCTGGCAACATGCAGATAGGTATTCGATTACAGCGATTCAGAGTTTGAACTTTCCAATTAAGGTACGGATAATATCGTGGTAATTTGCACGTCGTGTCAAAACTCTGTGTGTCTAGATCTGAGATGCCCAAACTAGGGTCCGCGGGTCAAAGTTGGCCCATGGTAACCTTTGATTTGGCCCACGGGCCCTAGTTTGGGCATTCCATCTGAGAAGAGAGGGGAAATTATGGGAAGGTTAAGGCCAATGCATTCAACAGAGCTCGTCATTTCTAATTTTAACGTAACCTTTTGTTTGTTTGTTTAATTGTTTTATACGAAAAAGCAAATGAAAATACATTTTTCAATGAAATGTTGTGCAAGAATTGGATTTTAAAAACTGTGAGGATTCTCAACGAGCAAGTGTATTTAATGTATTCAGCATTATTAATGGGATTGTTTGTTTTATTGTAATAAGCTCATTATAAAAAAATTAAACAATATATATAATTATTAATTCGATTAAAGTATTTTTTTAAAGTAAATTTCTTTTTTAAATATTAAGAAATTACCATATAACAATTTGGTTTATTTAACTTCGGCCCACCACCCTCAATCAAGTTAGGTTTTTGGCTCTTCATAAGAAAAAGTTTGGGCACCCCTGGTCTAGATAATAGCTGTATACTTTCTGTTTGACCCGTGTACGATAATTTGAGGTACGATACTTTGACATTTCCAATCTGGCAGCACTGGGTTAAGAACATTTCATGTCAGGATTTGCATTTATCAACTTGTAAAGACTTATCAGTGCATCTTAAAAAAGAGCATGGCTATTTTTATTTTAAGTTGGAGCATTTTATATTATTGCTTTACCATGCTTTATTAAGTAAACGTAGCTCCATTTTTATTAAAATGTGATCATTTTTATTCTCTATTTCACTGAATTAGCTTTTGTAGTTAAATCTTAAATACTCCCATGATGCTTTTAACTGCTGGAATAATGTGTGATGTTAATATTACGATCAAAGAGGGGAGCATGTTTATGCAATAAACTAAAGTCAGCACAAATACAGATGATTGAAGGATGTGGAGCGACTGTGTGTTTGTGTGAGCCTGTGTTTTTTTAGGCGAGGAAGAAAACAGCAATTACATTACATTTGTTTATCCGCCAAAATGATGGGAAACAAAGCTCTGGATAACTTCCCAATTTCGCTCAGAACCCCTGCGAGGAACCCCCTGCTACGTAGCCAAAACATGCTCTCCACCGAAAACCAAATTAGCTTCAAGGGCAGATGAAGTGCAACTGTTTGTGGAGGAGAAGTCTTTTTTATTGAGTTCATCTGTGCTCTTAATGCAAGGCTCTTAATGCAAGGCGTGACCACCTTGATGAAAATCAAACCTTATAAATGAAGGGTAGCTTCATCGCTGTTAGCATTAGCTAGTAGTGCTCTGAAACGGTTTTGTTCTGCAGAAATACATGAACTTTGTTTACTAAAAGAAATGAAGTGTGCTTTTCTGAATTACAACACTGATATATCCTTCGGTAGATGACATGATAGGCAAAAAATGTAGATTTTTTTTTTAGACATAAACACTGTATTTATAAACAGTAGCAATGACTTGGCGACAATTCCGAACACACTAGCACGTTAGAGCATATGCAGTGAGTTTTGCCTGTCTTTACGTTTTCTAAACTGTGGTTTAGGAATGTTCAAGTGAACAGAAGTCATTTTTATTTTATTTATGGAAAGTATATGCAAATTAATATCTAATCTTAGACTAAAATGAAAACAACGCTACCTCATGAACTGGAGTTTGACATCATGCAAGACTTTTGCAAGATTTTAGACTACCTGTAGACTACTTCTGCGATTTATTTCTTGTGTTTTTATTTTCCTTTGGCTGCTTAACTGTTTAAATATGTATTCTGGCTGTTTTAGAGAGAATGTTTATGTTCTTGTTTAAGATGTAGTGTGAAAGAGTACTGACTTTTTCTCCAACTTTCTTCCCTTTGAAAATCTGACTTTGTTTACTTCAATTCTAGGTTTAAAGTTGCCATGAAATAAAAATTTACTCTTCTTATTTTTATATGTACCTGTATATACAGTACAGTAGTAGTTCTACCAAAAAAAAAACAGTGTGATATATATGATATTTAATTACTTTAATTTGATAAGTATTGTTTGACAAAAAGTATGATTTAACAAAATATAGGATTGCTTTGGTGGAGGCCCTCTGGCTTGAATCAAAAGTTTGTAGATCTAGTTATGACTGCCAAGGATGAAAGCAGGGGCGAAGCCTACTCCCTGGATAGGGCCAACCTGTTGGTGGTGGGGAGGATGGTGGGTGAACATCTGCGTCAGTATCTGCAACCAAGTGAATGAAATGATTGGACAGCTCATATTTTCCTTGTGTCTGTTGGTTGGAACTGTTTGCGATGAGGCCTTTCTGGTAGAACTAGCACTAAAAGCTAAATTTCTTGTTATAAACAACGTATCTGTGCACTTCATTTATTCATTCATTCATTCATTCATTTATTCATTCATTCATTCGTTCATTCATTCAGGATCACCTGCCAACTTATCCAGCATATGTTTTGCGCAGGGGATGCCCTTCCAGCTGCAACCCATCACTGGGAAACATCCATACACTTATTCACACACATAGACTAAGGACAATTAAGCTTACCCAATTCACCTATAGCGCATGTCTTTGGACTTGTGGGGGAAACCGGAACACCCGGAGCACTCCCACGCAAATATGGGGAGAATTCCACACAGAAATGCCAACTGACCAGCAACCTTCTTGCTGCGAGACAATTGTGCTACCCACTGCGCCACCGTGATGCCACACTTCATTATTTTGTGAAAAAAAAAAAAAAAATCCCTCATAAACCTATTCAAATACCACAACCTTCCCTCCCCCTTGAAAGACTTTTCTTCACTTCCTGGTCCCATGGAAGTCCTTTAGGGCGGGGGGCTATCAGTGGGTGGGTCATTTTAGCACTGAATTTGTCTTTTTGTAAATTTAAAAAATTTTTGCTGGCAATGCCCATTTTTCAACACCTCGATTGGTTCCCAAAGAACTAAAACATCTCCTGCTCTTTTTTTCTTTCTCATTTCAGGACAGTTTCAAGTGGCTGCACGTCACAATAGAGGAAAAAAGGACAATCTTCCGTTTCATGGTGACTTTAAGGGTGTGTTTACATTTGGCAGGTATGTTTACGTTAAAGTGAACTCTGGTGTGTTTGTAGCTGGCTATTCTCATCTTACTCATGAATGTTGCACATTACTGTTCGACACAGACGTCAGAAATGTGTCTCCATGGAAAAGAAACACTGTTTTGACTCCTTTACACATTTTATAAGGTCTTTGTGACTACTCCGTTTATACATTATTGAACCTGAAAAGCAATGTTTTGGATACTTTATAGGGTCTGCTAAGCAAAAAAAAAATGTGTGTGTGTGTGTGTGTGTGTATATATATATATATATATATATATATATATATATATATATAT